>JAAGNO010029358.1:0-21227 GCA_033439905.1 Ceryle rudis
CCCATGGAGATGCTTCCCAGCAGGTCAAACCCTAGCCTCTACTGATGCATGGCGTTATTCCTCCCCAGGTGTAGGACCCTGCACTTGCCTTTGTTGACCTTCATTAGGTTCCCCCCCCCCCCACTCCCGACTTACTGCCCCTCACTTTACAGGAGGGAAAAATAAACTGGCAAGAGTTACAACAAATTATGAGAGAAGCTGTCGTGTTAGCCCAAGCAGGACAGAAATAACATGCCGTAAACTGCATACACATGCTGCAGCAGGAACTGCAATGGCACAGCCCACAGTCAGGCTTTTTGTCAGCAGTCCCAGAGTGTAAGAGCTGTGTTGAGCCATGTGTTTCTGAGAGACATCGATGACTCTTGCTTCTGTCCCATGAATTTTTCTCAGATCAAGGCTTTTGACCTAATCTGGGGTCAAGGTTTTGGCAGGGTACCAGAGGTGATTTTTTTCTACTTTTTAGATTTGCCTTGTATAAGAAAACTTTATTACTTGTGATTTAGGTCATTCTGATGTGTTTTTTAAAACTGCATTTTTTTTCTGCTTCGTGCTTTTTAAAAGTCAAAATTACCATAGAAGAATTGGCATGCTGCTGCACAGCTGGGAGTGTGACATGCATCATGACCAGTGCCTGGTCGAATCGCTCCTTTCCACGCCCTCATGATTGCAATCTGTAGGTGAAACAGCGTGGGAGGCACAGTGCTTTTCCACCTCTGCAGGCTCCCATGGGACTGCTGGGCCAAAACCTGTGTGTGTGGTGGCTGAGGGCAGCCTGGCTTTGCTGCCTCAGGCTGATGAAGTGGATGACTAGCTCATGCAGGACATGTGGAAACCATTCACAGCAAGACGCTGAGGTCCCCAGCACCTCTAACCTGATGTGACTACTCATTCTCTGTCTCCCTGTTCTCTTGAGTTGGTAAACTCTCTAGCACTTCTGCTTCAGGATTGTGCTAAAAAAAAAAAAAAAAAAAAAATCTCCTTTTCTTTCAGGACACCAGTTTGTATTCTGGGTTGTTGGGGGACATCCACAGTGTATTTTTCATGTGTTACTCAGTACCTTGCACCAACCAAACAGCCTACTGCTTGGTTTCTCCTTTGTTCACTTCCTCATCCTGCAGCAGCTTTCATGTTTTAAATACTCCCAAAATATATTCCTACAACCCTTCCTGTATTGTGCCTGTCTGCCTGTACTGTGCCTGTCCCTGATACACATCCACAAGAGAAGACTGGCAATTTTACCATATTGTTGAGTTAACTGTATCTAAAAGACAGAAGCAAATGGTAATTAGAAACACCCTTCTGGATGAAGGGCATGTTAGAGCATTAGGATAATTAATGAAATTTAATCTTTTGTTTACTCACCACTTTGCATCCCTAAGGATCTGTTGACACTGAGTTTCAGTTCAAGCCCCATAGAGCCTTTCTTAAAAGTCTAGTGCCTTTTACAATGAGGAATACTACTAGATATTTTTGGATCATTTTTGGCAGAAAGCATGACACCCTCTGCAAAAATAGCCCCTACTCCACTGCTGCTGCTGTTACATTTGAAAACACATTCCCATCTGGTAAAAGGTTGAAACCACTGGAACAGTCTGTCTTTTTTATGGAAAGCTGGAACTCCTTTGGCACCACTCCTCTTTGAAATGCAAACATAAACCTTCGCAGGAACTAAAGACATAACATTGTGCATAACATAAAAGCAGACCATGCTTTGTCTTACCTTCCACTCTCTGTCACCAGTGTTGCGGTATTCAAACCTGTATTTTACTGTGCATTCTTTGAAGGTTTGCACGTTGGGTGGAGGTTTCCACTCTATATCGAGAGAACCTAAGAGGCCAGGATCAGTGATCTGAAGGTCTTGTGGGGGATCAACTAAATTGAAAATGAAGCAGTGGGTAAAACAGTGTTGATGTGAAAAAAACAAACCAAAGCAAAAGTAATGAAATTTGATGAGATGACAAATGCAGTTGCTGGATGTGGAAGGGAAGCACTGCTGGTCCGGGTCCAGCCCTGTCTGTTCTCAAAAGACACACACAAGCTCTAGTCCTTCCCACTCCCCAAAAAAACCCCAGTTTTTGCTAATGCTCAGAAAAAACACTCAAGGACCATTGAAAAGGCACAAAGAATACCACATCTTTGACACTCTTTTTCAAGATGTTTTAAGCAAAACTACTGTCCTGGGATGACCTTTCAAGTCCTATATTTGCTTACTTTTAACTCATGATACTTTCCAACTGTCAGGACAAATATCCTTGTAAGCACTGCGTTCAGCACATACACCAACATACGATGACAGATCACAGTATACTGTCAGGGAAATATATATTAACCATAACAGACACAAATCACCCATATTGATTTAAATATTCCTTTCAAGTATATTAAAGACTAATGAAAAACCAAGACAAAAAACCATACAGAATAAGAAAAACAGAGAGTTAAAATCATTCTTATTTTGGACATCTATCAACTATACAAAAATGTACTTTTACAGTCAATCTGGTTTTTCTTAAACTATTGTAAGATGCTGCCATATCTTAATAAATCAGCATATTCCAGGGATGAAAGCCATACTAAGACATGCTTCCTAAAAGCCCAGCTCTGTATGGAGCTGTCACTCACATGATGAAACGTGTTTGGCTATTCAGCTTTATCAGTTCAAACTAAGTCAGTTTTGTAATGTCTATGGTTATTTTCCTCCACTGTTTGGAGGTGAGGTAATCCACTTGAGTATCTACATATTCACTGTGTGGTCGACATTTTTCATGGTGATTTGGAGCCTGTCTCCTGGCAGTGTTAGTCCACCACTTCTCTATTTGAGTCTGGCCTCTGGGTTACTGGCTTCTGTGTCACCTTTTTCATGTCTCCATCAGGATTTACACCATTCTTCCTTTTATTTTTTTAAAAGATCCATTGTGAAAGCAGACCCTATGTAACTGTCTCACCATCTGTGAGTCCCAAGAATGCAGCCTGGGGTTAAGTAGTGGTCTTGCTCCAGGGGAAATGGGGCATGGCCCTGATTGTGCAATATCTTGTATTCAGTAGCTCCATATTCCCCCAGAAGGTGAGGGTCTGGTACTGCTACACTGTGACAGGCACAGATTTCCCAGCATGGGTGGAGGAGGGGGAATAGAGGCATGGGCAGCTCTGCCTGTGCAGTGAGTGCTCAAGGAAGGTTCTTGGTGAGCATCCGAGGTAGGAACAGGAGCAAGGTGGAGGCATCTCACTCCCCTCCTGGGTCTTTGTAAAAGTGCAAAAGCTCCAGGAAAGGAAGAAGCAGTGTGGGGAACAGCAAGTCTGTGGGAATGGCACTTGAAGAGATGTAGCTGCTAAACAATGAATGGCTAGCTCAACCAGAATGGGCATTTATAGCATTTATTTATGGGCATTTATTAATGGGCATTTATCAAGGAGGGAGCAGAAAGAAGGAGAAGGGGTGTTCCTCCCACTGGCCAGCTTAGGCTGAGAGCCCGCCAGGGCTTGTGCAAGGGAGGACCTCCACATCACCAGAGCACCGTGTTCTAAAAGTCAAACTCTGTGATGGCTAGCACATGCAATTTTCATAACAGGCTGGCCAAGGAGATCTGGTGGGGTTGTGAACTGGACTCTCCTGTGCTTGGGAAGCTCCTGTGAGTGGTTAAATACTGAGCCCTGAAGCTGGGTAAACAAGGAAGCAAAAAGATACTAGCCTTTGTCATGAGCCTGTTGATAAGCTGTCAAGAGAGGATTAGATTGGTCAAAACCAGGATTTCTGACTGGAAATGATAATGCTCTGAAATGTGTTTCCCTTGTGACCCTGAATAAAACAGTAATATTTTTTCAAAACAATTACAACCGTAGACAGCAATTCTTGCAAAATAAATTTGGACTGGATTTCAGAGGGCATGGAAAAGCTTCTTTTCAGAATGTGACTTGCATTCTGGGATTTGATTTATTTTTTAAATGTCAGCATTGCCTGTTGCAGTTTCTCTTTTACACAATATTACATGACAAACCAGTCTCACTCATGTCATTCATGCAAAACACAGGACTAGAAATACTCTACTTTGTTATTCAGTCCTGAAGGAAACCTGCCCCTGAACATTTCTTGAAAAAAATCCCAACAACTTCTCTACCTGATTTGCATGGCAGTAAGTCAGGTAGATATGTGCTGGCTGGATAGACGCAGCCCTCACATCGCCTGCTCCTGGCTGCCCTGCACACTTACTCAAATTGTAGCTTTGATGATAAACCACCTACTCATCCCCAGCTGCCTCACCCCATGCCATGTGGTGCCTGAGGTGGTGCAAGCAGCAAAAGGTTTTGCAATTTCCTGCCTATTTTGCCAATGGAAAAATGGCAGCCTGCCAGGTGGCCCCCATATCTGCTATGGTTGCACGTCTTCATGCTGGCTAGATGTGCAGGCAACTTTCATGATTTAAGAAGCCCATTTTAAAGGCAATGCTGCTTTCTGTGTGACACCAGCATGTTTGATGCCAGCTTTCTGTGCTGCCTGATAGGATGGGGAGCATCTCAGTGCCTTCCTGGCCAAGACTTTCACCTCTCCACCATGAGACAGCTGCAGCAGGGAGGGCCATACTTCCTCATTATCTGTCTGAAGGAAAGCTTTTGGGTACAAATTCCCAGCTACTCGAGGCCAAAACAGTGAGGGGGTGGGGGGCGTGGACCTGGGGTTGCAGTGCAGCAAAGAGCTGCTTGAGGGCTTGAAGCAAAGGATGATTCAAGTGCTATTGCCATGGATGTTAGTTTGCAGAGCAATGTTTTTTTAGAAGAAAGTATTATTCTCCAATTATGAATAAGCCTTGGGTATCTTACACCTAGCACAGTCTGTCTGTCTGGGATTGCACTCAGGAGCATTTCTGTATTCAAGAGGTATTTATATTTGATAACTCTACATCAAACAATATAGTCACTGTGCACCAAAGGCAGTTTCAGCTCCTTTTGAAGTTACTCAAAAAAATATCTACTAAACACACAATATATTTACACAATTGACTACAGGTTTATAAATCATCCACTCACTGTAACACACACATAAGAAAATCTTCAGTTGAAAGACTGACTTCATAAAGGGACCAAGTTAATGTGAAGCATGCATTAGGCAGTGACACGAATGGCACGCTAGGCTTTACCTGCAGTGTGGGGTGAGGAGGATGCCATGCAGCCCCACACCAGTGTCACAGAGAGTGCGTAAAACCTCCGGAGAGCCATTCAGAGGTAGGACGTCAGGCTTGTCTCTGGAAGGTGTATGACTTCAGAAAAGCTGTCCTGTAGCACACATGCAAGGAGGCTGGAGAAATGAAGCAGAGTTAAAAGGCTTCAGTGCATCAGTGAGGCCCTGGCATTCCCTCTGCAGGGTGAGCACTGACAACCAGCTCCTTTTTACTTATGTACCAAGTCTGATTAATCATTTCCCAGAGGAATTTATTTGTAACTTTTGGGGATGGCAACACATGGATGACGTTGGCTTTATTTGAAATAGTTTCTGGCTAGCTAAGCACATTCTCCAAAGGCATGTCAGTCTGTACTTCAGTTACCAAGCCATCTGCCGTGTGTCTTCTGTGGAAACAGTGATGCAGACGAGTGACTGACCCATCTGCTGTAGGAAGCGATTTGGACCAGTGACATTTTCATTAAAAAAAAAAACAAAACACCTCCAAACAGAATGCCCAAGCCTTGCCTTATCCAATAAACAGACATGTCTTATGAAACTGTCACCAGTGCTTTTGGCTTTGCTGCTTCAGGAATAAAATGCAGAGAGATAATTTCCTTTCTAATTCACCCTCCAACAAAAAAGAAATGATAGAAATTCTTGTGAGAAGTCTTCCTGAGCAGGTCTTCTGAAGGGAAGATGGGGACTAAGAGGGAGACAGAGGCAGAGTTTCCAGGAGGGACTTCTTGTCCCTTCAGATTTCATGCTGAAGGTGGGTAGGAATTGCTGCCTATGGATGCATCAGCCCAGCCTGCTTCCCTGTGCCAGAAAGCACACGCATTACAGGTAAAAACAATATAAATATATATTCTTTAACTTTTATTTTTTACATATAGATACAGGTATAAATTAGATGGGGGGAGAGAGAAAGATCATGTAGATTAGATATAGATTTCAATGTTTCTGAAGGGTTGAGATCACTGCTTGAGCTCTGCTCATGTAAGAACATGGGGACATCTATGTGAACCCGCAATGCATTGCTGAGCTCCCTTCAGATTACAAATTTGCTTTACATTGTCCACGTAGCCTTGGCTATAAAAGTCAATCCCCCAGGTCATACTCCAGCATGGCTGGTTACTCAGCGCCTGTGGCTATGGTGTGACAATATGAAATTGGGGATCTGCTGAACAGCACAGCCCTGAGTCAGAGGGACCTTGGGAAATCTGAGGGTGGGGCCAAAAAAATCCCACCATCTGAAGAAGTGTTTCAGGGGAGCCAGAGGTGACAGGTTGTGCTCGGGGAGGGGTGGCATTTAAATTAACCAGAAATTCTAACTGGCAACATATGGCAGTAATTAAAGGTATACAACAATTTTAGCAGCTAATTTTCAGTTTAAATTAATAACAAATCTCCCCAAGTCCATCATATAAGTATAAGCATTACCAGTTATTTTTCTGTTTCACTGTAAAATGAGAATGTATGGAGAAGTTCCAGTCAGAAGAAATGACCGGAACTACTGCTTAAAATATTAAGCACAACTTAAAGCTTTTGTTGGTACAAACCTGGCTGTATGCATAAGTCTCTGCCTCAGAAAAGTCTCATAATTCAGTACAATGCAATGATAAAGAGAGTTGGCTTATAGAGCTGGGAAAAGCAGCAGCTATAACTCACAGCTGGTTAACAGCACCCAAGGACTGCACACAAATGTTAGTGGAGAAAGCTTTTTCTGTTTCTAGTACAGTTAATTTTAAGGTATTCATGTGGTTTCACAAGGTGAATAAAAATAAACAGAGACTTACACAGAAAGATTTTTAAAGTAGCAAAGTGTTCTTACCTAGACCTTTAAGTGGATGGGAGCCCATCTGCTTCTGGAGTGCCAAGCTCCTCAGTAGCCTTATGGCTGCTCTGCTCAAAACTTAGCATTTTGTAGCAGCATGGAGGTTTTTAAAGAGGCTTATGTGTTCTCCTCAGGGATCAGATGCAACATTGCAATGTTATGGCATTTGCCACATGAGAGGCTTTACTAAACTATCACCAGGACATTGCCAAGATTTATGATGTGTTGGTGTTAATTGTTGCTATAACTGTGCTCAAGCTGGTCAAAGGTATCTTTGAAATGTTTAAATGATTCATTAAAATAAAACCCAAATGGCATAACCAGTGCAAGCTGTCTGCTGGAGGTTGCCCAAGCTCCCCCGTGGCAGCAGCAGCACACAGCTGTCCCCAGAACCTGGGAGCCACGCAGCATCTCAGACCATGTGGCTTCAGCCAGTGGTCCCCCAGGGCCATCCCTGCTGTGACCCACCACAGTGCCTCATGCTGAGCTTGCTGCTTTTGCTGCTCCAGAGCCAATCCAGCCTCTCTTGCCTCTCAGGGCTCTGCATGAAATATATAAAATTATCCCCTTGCTCCTATCCTATGGGCTAGGCACATCAGAGCATCTGGTCAACATGACACTTCATAGCCTTGTCTGTCACCTCATCTCTCCCTCCTGGAGCTGTCCCTTGCCCCCAGCCTGGAGCACTCTTTGCAAGGAGGGGGTGCTTCAACCATATCTGGTTTGACCCAGGTGGGAGCTCTGGTACACTTTGCTGAAAACACATCTCATGATTCCTACTGCTGTTCTAAAGGATCAGCCAGGGTCATTACCATACATAGGTGGGTCATCCCCGTGCTGCCTTGCATGAGTCAAGGGAAGTTGGTTGCAGCATATCCCCTTCAGGAGGAACAATAAAGGATGTTTTAGAAAGAGCGGAGCTGTGGTATGTGTACCCCATCAAGCAATGGGCTGTGGCTAGGGTTAGATCTTCCTGTGGCCAAATTTAGGCATACTGACAAACAGTTCAGACTTACTAAGGACATGAGAAACAGCATCAGGAACCGAAGGATCACTTCTCATCAGGAAGAAAACTATCCTCCAAGCAACTGTACGAGACTTAACAGTATCACTCTTTGAATTGATGCCCAAATGCATATGTTACTGCTTCCCAGTTGGAGTCAAGAGGATTTTTTTGGAGCAGCCAAGGCAGGATCAGGCCTATTTCCACTTGCCAGGTATCCTCTCCATTTCACTGTGCACACTCAGGTAGACAGATGCTCAGGCAGGGCAGTGCTGTCAGACTGCTTCACTGGCCATGCAGACCTGAGGGAGGCACAGTCACTTTTCAGGTGTGAAGCCATTCTCACCACATCACAGGTATTTGGTTCTGGCTCCAATAAGATACTGCGAAGGTAGGTGCCGATGGAAAAAGTATGACCATCCTTTGAAATTTTGAACGTTTTGACCTTTCAAGACAGTTGCAAGCAAAATTATAGAACCTTTTTACCTTTTGCTATGCTAAGGGATCCCATATGTCTGGTTATAGCAACTACCTCCCAGAACAGACACCAACTGCTGTGTGTTGGGTGATACCACAGCTTTGAAAACAGTGATTAAAGCAAGGAAGAGCACTCAGACTATGAAGACCAGTTAGTCCTGATGGATGCCAAGGGGACTTCTGAAATGAGGAACCAGGAAGCCCATGACCCCCCACTCTCCTGATCTAGGGTGGCATTTGTTTGGCAAACAGACTCAGAAGGCCAGGGAGGCTTTGGCTGTGGTTGGAGAACACTGAAAAGTGAGCAACCTCTTGCTTTTTATCTTTCCAAAGCAAAAAGCAGCAGAAACGGATAATACAAACCCTGTTGCCTTGAGTTCCCTGAGAATTTGGGGTGCGAGGGAGTTATGGGTGAGCTCTCCCTTCACTGCCATTGCCCAGTGCTGTCTGTTCCTTTCTTATTTTCTGCAAAGCACAGGGGAAAAAGTCCCTTGCTGTGTCAAACCAGGACATGCTGGTAAATGTATGGCCCTGCTTTCAGAGTTATGCAAGATTAAGAATTAATATTCATGTATTTGCATTGTGTAAGCTACTTAAGCGGAAAAGGTCATACTGGACAGCTCATTTGAAACAGATGAGAAACATTTGCCAGTAGGGTGAATGCCAGTTCCCAAGTGCTAGAACTGTGTCAGTTCCTAAGAAAATTTGGTTGGAAAAAAGCACAATTTGGATTTGCAACAACAGGGCTCCATGACACAGCCAGGAGCACTGGAGCACCTGGAGAGGAGCAGCAAGTGTAGCTCCATGCTGAAAATTATCTGACCTTCCAGCCTCCTCCCTCCACCCTCCAAATCAAATCAGCTCCCTTTGCAAAAGTATAAATGCTTTTCTTTTCCTCTACGTGATGCTCATGCTGCATTCCTCCTCTTGCCTGTGTTAATGCAATCCTCACACTGGTTCTGCACTAGAAGATGGGCTGAGGATCAGATGGGGAGGATCCATGCCTTGTTCCAGCAAAGCTGAGCTGGGGCACTGCTGGTGGGTGGGGGACATACTGGTGGCTCACCACACACCTCTGCAAAGGCCACAGGCTCAGAACTTGGCTTGTACTGATCTTACCAGCTGTAGCTGTCAGAAATGTCCTAGCAAGCCATGGGAAACACAGGGTGAATCCCTTTGTGTGCTGGACAAGAGACTCATGGCCTTAAGCTCAGGGCAGGGACAGGCAGGTGATTTACATCTTATTTACCATTCTGCAAATGAGGTTAATTTGCAAAAATCCCTTACATAAGGTGATGACAAGCCCATGGAAGAAGGAGGTAATAAAAATGTACTTGCTCTGGCTCACACACAACTGGAAGGGCATCCTGTGCCCACCTTTCCTCAGAGCCCTGTGGTATCAGCAACAAGAAACGCCTGTACCCAGCAGTGAGCAGAGCCACGGGGATTTTTTCCTGTTCACATATCTGCCTTCCCCATTACAACTGTATTTGGAAGCACCACTGACTTGTCTGGTTTGCTCACGAATGAAATTTTGGGGGATTTGTCAACTGGGTGAGTAACTCCTGAAGTCACTATCTGCTCATGAACATCTCACAGGAGCCACCTTCTCCTCCAGGAGTTTGGCTAGGTCCCAGAGCCTCACAGCTGCTCTACAAGGGCAAGATTAATAAAAGAGCTAAAGCTTAAGGAAGGCAAACTTGTAAAGCTGCCTCCAGGCTGAGTAAGAGATTTCAAAGAGCAGAGAAGTCCCTGGGCTGGGTCCTTGGCCTCTGACAGATACACTAGGCAGGTCTGTGTAAAATTAATAAGCACTTCTGCAAAAATTCATTTTTGTTTGAGGAAATAAAGGAAGAACAGCTTCACTGCTGAAACATCTCATTGCAAATGGCAAAGTGGCTGTCAAAGGTCATTACTGGAGCTAAGCCCAAAAAAATGGGCCAAACTGTTTTTTGTTCAAATGTATTTGATACATTCATCCCAGTTGTGCTAAATTGGTTCTGTCCTGCAATCTGATCCCTTCCTATATTAAAATATTGAGATTGGATAGTTCAGAATAAAAGTTTTCACTTTTGCAATTCAGCTCCATGTTTAGAAGTAGCTTCCTGCTTGACAAAATAAAAGGCTCCAGCTATGAACAGACCATTTGGTATGGAACAGCATATTTCATTTGATCCAAAGGGATGATTTTAAAAATGCCAGTAGCATGAAAAATCAATGACTTGTAAAAGCTTCTTAACTGCCTCATGTTTCAGTGAAGACATTTTCTTTTATACAACTTGCATTAAACAAGCTCTTTCTGAGGTGCCAGAATAAGAGACTCAAATTCCAAACAGACCTGTGGCCTCCAGGACAGCATTGTGAATCCCACTGAAAAGGGGGTGTCACCACAATGACACGTGCTAGGAAAAGGAGCACAGGGCAGTGGTGACAGACTGAGTGTTGCAAGAAAAATCTATTCTTTGCATTAATAAATCAAACACTTCCATGGGACTTCAGAAAATGATGGAAGGAATCCAGACTCTCCAGCAATGCCCAGTGTCAATATTTATTATTGTGGTGAGTGGTGAACTCAGTTTTCCCTATTTCTTTGCTGATGGCTACAGCTGGGGACTAATCCTTGCTTAGATGGTGTCTCAAAGAAGGGACAGCAGCTGTTTGCATATTCCTGTACCATGTAAAGGAACAAGGCAACTGCTGTGGAGCTGGCACCACTGAAATCTTTGCTTTTAGTAATCAGTTCTATTCCTCAAAAGGTCTGTCTGTCCAGCTGAAATCCAAACATCACACACTCCCTCTGCCTTCAGCTTACTCCACCACAGTTCCTGCATAAGGAATACCCTTTACTCATCCTGATCATTTCAGTTTCCTGTAATTGCTGATGAAATGGTGTCTGTGAGGAGAGTATCTTCCTGCCTTGTGAGCACACCCTGACCAAAGCATCCACAACATACTGGCTCCTATCTTCACATTGCACTGTGTCATCTTCTTCTGCTCCTTCGGCAGTTTTTTCCACAACCTGCATGTGCCCTTTGCCCACACGTGGAATTGCTCTGACTCTCCATCCCGTGCAGCTGGGCTTGGGTTGGGGTTTTAGCAGAGTTTATGAGAATAATTTAATTCTTATTGTGGCACAGTGAAGCTTTTAAAAACCAACTTGGTGAGTAGGTTCTATCCTGGCACACCAGTGCACATAAAATTTTTGTAGAAAAAAAAAATACAAGGTAGGCTGAGGAATTACACAGTATTGACTTAACATATGTAGCTGCATCTGGGAACCAGCCTGCGGTGAAGAGGCTGGGGATGTGCAAAGAGGGCTGTGGGGATGCTGGGGACTGGGAAGCTGGAATGGGATCAGGAGCACAGCCAGGCACACCAGAGCCCAAATGCTGCTACTAAATGCAGTAGGGTGTTACAGGAAAAAATGAAATGAAGATGCAAAGCTAGAAGAGCAACAGCTGCTAATAAACAGGCCACAGAAATATCCAGAAAACAACAGCTAAAAATAATCTCCAGACCAGGAAGTCACTGACAACTCCCAGCAGGAGCTGTGGTGACAAACTGCTGCCTGTGTATTTGTGCAGAGAGGGCTCTGCTACGTGGCTTCCCTTGGCAGACCTCTCTGGTCCCAGTGTCATGAGCACTGGGTGCAACTGGGTCCTGTGGCTATAGCAGGCTCTGCCAGGGGGTGCAGGGTTTATGAGTAAGATATGTGCTATTTCCCCTCTTCCTCCTATTCTCTCCTATCTGCAGGCTTGGACCTGTGTTGCCTGGAGGGGTTGGGAGCTGCTGGCTCCATGCTAGGAATCCCAGGGCTGCTCCAGAACCAGTTTCCTCTCCTCAAGTAAGTGCAAGCAGAGATAGCACCTCATACCAATCACACTGAGCCATGACCCTATCTGGAGCAGAGAAACTGAAAACATCCAAAGATGCTCTCATCCACACTGTCCTCCCCTGCATGTCCCCCAGGTCAGGCAGTAGCCAACCCAAGCCTCCTGGAGACCAGGCTGTGACCGTTTAGTTGCTCATTAAGAGTTACAAAACAACTTCCATTTGCTTCCTCCCAGCAAACCTATCAGCTCCCACAGGTAGTTATGTGGGTCACCCAGCCAGCCAGCCCAGGGGCTCTCTTAGGAAACACAGAAGTCTTCCAACCACATGGCTTTGAGCCCAGCTGCAAAAACCAATTTACCTGAAATGGCACAGGTCTTAATTCTTTGTGCAATCCTGAATCCAGCCTGAGCAGTAGTTACTGGAGCAAATGGAGCAAGCTCCCAGTCTAGCTGCCAATGTGCTGCTGAAAACCTGAGATGCAACACCTTGCTGAGAGCCAAGTGCATTTCCATAAAAGCATCTTTGTCACCTGAGTGACATGACAGACATCAATCAGGCTTTCAATAGCTACTTCAGTGCTAAGCACTAGGGGCAGAAAAAAACTTCACCCTGCTGTGTCCTTGGGGCTCTCCTGCTGGGATGGCTGAGCTCTGCCAAGGCCAGGCTCAGCCTCTCGTCTTTGATGAATGCCCAGGTCTCAGCCCAGCCTCCTTCCAGCAGGACGCTGCAGGCAGGCATTGCACCAGCATCCCACTCCCCACTGGCCACCTGCCCTGCCTTGTGCCAATTTTCTTCTCAGCCGCATTTCCCCCCTAAAGTAGATTTGCGTTCTGCCTTGAGGTTTTAATCTTCCTAATATAATGGGTCAGGTTTCACAGGGCAGTGGTGGTTACTTCCAATCTTATTTTCAGGTAGCTCCAGAGTTAAATAGGCAAATAAGAAATAGGGCTAGAGAGCTGTTATGAGAGCAGAAACATTTCACATGAAATGCTCTCATGGTTACTGGGAAAACAAACCCGGCAGCAGCACAGCAGATCAGCCCAGAGAGTATGGATGGGGGAGATGTGGTGGGTAAAGCAGCATGACTGATATGCAGAAACCAGCTGCCTTTGCCAGCATCAGCACTAACAGCAAAAGAAGTCAGTGCTCCATCTCAGATTTCAGGTAATCTTAAAATAAGAATAACCTCATGGCTTTTACCTCTCTGCATCATTTTTAAAACGAAATTTTCCTCCAGAAGCCTCCAAGCCCGTGGGACAAGCAAAATAAGTTTCCCTTTCCTTCTCCTTTGAACTCCATCCAATGTCTTGCATTGGAGACTTAACAGATATTGTCAGAGGTTCTTCTGGTGTGATCACAGTGGGAGTAGTAAGTGTAAAAGGCAAATATTCTGCACAGCTGAATGCCTTAACCTTGAGTGCTGGGGCATCTGGCAACTGCTGATCACTATTTTTACCTCCTGCATTTGTCTCCAGTGGGCATGCAGCATTGCTGCTGTCTTGGTTAGGGCAGGATCTGCCAGAGGCTGAGTAGCTGTCACCCCATCAGTCACTGCTGGGTCCCCAGCACATGCAGGGCAGGTACATCCTGCAGGGAACCCAGGAGCCCTGCAAGGCTGGCCTGGAGAAGTGGTCCTTCAGCTGTAACAATGCAGCCAGTGAGTCCTGGAGGTGCTTTGCAGTCAGAGCCTGATCCTGCCTCTGCTGTCATGAGTATAATCTGTCATCCAGATCCAGAGGAATGAGTATAGTGTCAGAGCCTGAGCAGGGCAGCTGGCAAACTCTTGAGAAAGGACAAAGTCCAAATCATTATCACAGACTGGTCCTTGAACCCTGAGCTGCAACTCTGAGGGATATAAAATTTCATTTGCCTTGGGGGCCTGTTGTTTTCCTGGAGCTGGGGGTGCCCTTTGAGGGAACAGCAGTGCTGGCCTGCTCTCCCATGCCTTCTACTCCCATACAGTGGCCAGGAATCACCAATGCAAACAGCAGCTTTATGTCTTACATAGACATCTTACTGGTGTTGAAAGGTGCTTCATTAAACGTTTTATTAAAGTTACAAAGTTTGACCTGATGGTGAAGAAACTGAAAATAAATTTGTGCTTTGGTTTTGTTCTGGTTGGGGTTTTTTTTGTTTTTTTTTTGGTTTTTTTTTTTTTTTTTGTCTTGTTTTTTTTTGGTTTTGGTTTTGGTTTTTTAAAAAAAAGACACCTCAAAAATTCTGAAGAGATTCACCCTTTTCAGATGCAAATCATTTGACACCTCCCCCAAGAAAGCAAGCATTAAGCCACGATAACTGCTGGCTGAGAAAAGACCTCAATGATATCAGCTGACAGCTCTTACCAGCAAACCAATACTTATTTAAGACAAACCTAAATACTGTTAATTATATTAAAAGGTATTTAAATCTTCCCATAAAATGAAAAATATGAGAAGACGCTTAAGTTAGGAATAACCACAGGGAAGACTTCAGAACAGCCTTGTGGCTTGCAAGGGATGGGACATATAGTAGCTCAAGCAATAATGGTGTAAACAGACACCAGGAGTATAAACATGCTCATCTGAAAATCTGCAATTCAAGCATCACCTTAAATTCTGAGCGGGTGCAACCGAAGTTTTTCAAGACCACAAAAATCAGTACCACTAAAAAAGAAAGAAGCACTGTAAAATTCTTTCAAGTTTATATAGAAATGCTGGTATGGATAAATCCATATTCTGCATTACACCCAAACAGCTATGTTGAATTTCAAGAACACACAAAACAAAATAAAATCACCATACGAAGCAGACAAATTCTTCCACCCCCATTTGGCTAAATACAGCAGAAAGTGAGTTGATGAGATTTAATGCTGATCACAGTTATGGCTTACCATAATGCTTCAGGATTTTCCTTTAAGCCAGGTAACAAGCAAGATGAAAATATTTACGAGCTCTAAAAAAGAAAACGGGAACAGTAGAACAGAATTAAAAATCCTACATATGTTCTGTTTCTAGAGAGTAAGTTTCAAGCAGCTGCGTTTGAACAGCCAGCCTTAAAGTGTTCTGTGTGTAAGCTGCCCATGAAGAAAGAGAGAAGACAACCACTGCCTAAGGCAGGCGTCTGGCTCAACATCCCCTCCCACATAGCAAAGTAAGTACATTACACACATGGGATACAGTAAACAGCTCCACACCAGTGTTTGAGGGATTTTCCTGCCACAAGATGCAATTGGATCAGAAAACCCTGATTAATGTGAACTGAAGTGTTTTGTGGAAACACACTGGTTCCAGCTAACTTCTGACAGACTACTGCTTGGCTGCTGGCTGGCTTGTAACCAGGCTGCTGGTAAGGCAGTGATCCCAGCACAGGGACAGCATCACAGACAAACCCCCAACAACCAGACAACAAGTGGCTCACTTTGGGCTTCATTGTCTAAGGTCTGGCATAGGGGCTCTGTGTTGAGCAGATGGAAGACCCTGAAAATCCTGGCTGCTCTTGGAGGTTGCAGGTCATCTGCAATGTGGTGACTGCTGCAACTCTGCACATCCTCAGCTAAAGCTCAGCATCCCAGCTCTGGGCAAGCAAGTCTGCACAGGCAGGTGATACTCAGATGGACTGCTTCATTTGTGGGGAAAAAGAAAAAAAAAATCAAGTGTATGAAATTAAAACACCTTAACTTTTTATCCAATAGGAAATTTTTGTCTTTTCTTCCCCTGGGTCTTTTCAAAACATGGGATGCTTCTTCTTATCAAGGAATAGCTTTTCTCCGTTGTATTTCCCATGAAATATGTTTTGAACGAAGTGCTGATCAGATGACTGCTGCTTTCAGACAGGAATGCAGCAGATGGAAAAAAACTTCATCAAGCATTTACAGGCAGAATTGGTACTGGTGGGATGAAGCTGATTCACTGGGACCAGACCTCACACGTTGAGAAGATGCTAGCAGTTCAGCTATAAATTACAGTGCTGAAGGAGGAACTGCTGGCAGAACTGCTTACCAGGGAGGTGCAGGTACAGCTGTTTGGTCTTCCCCAGCACCAACTGGGATCTTTTGATTATTAGCCAGTGAAATCAGGAAGAGGTTAGATTTCATCAGTATAATTTGGCTTGTGGACAGTCTTACAAAGGTTTGTTTTGCATCAGGAAATTTGATTAGGGGAAAAGGGTAGACCATCCTCTTTTGGCAGTGTTGAAATTCCTGTACATGCCCAGGTGCATGCACACTAGGTAACAGTGAAAAGAAAAGCATAACAGGTGAGACTGGTGAGCTGCTTTGCTGCCTTGCTCTCTGTGAAGCGTTAATGTGAAGACACCTTCCTCTAGCAGCTTCTGCAGGACCATGGCCTGTCAAGGAGGGCAAGGACAGGATAGACAGAGTCTCTTGCCAGGGTGGTCTGGCTAATCAAGCTGAGCTGCACTTGGAAAGGCCAAGTCCTGCTTTGAAAACTCTGCCAACCTGGTAGTGGGAGAGACTGAGAGAGGTGTCCCTGGGATGTTTGGGATGGAAGTTTTGGGCAGATAATTTATCAACAATTTATAACACTGACAAAGAAGTCGGTCCAAGCGACCAAACCTGAACCTAACGCTGCTTAAAAAGTACAAAAGTACAGTGGATTTCACAACCCAGAGCCCCGGTGGGCCATTCCCACTCAAGTGTTTTCATTTAGGTTTGCCCTTTGGAGAAGCTCACAGAGGAGCATTTGCACAAAGCACAGCCTTTACCTGGGCGTATAACAATCTCTGATATAAATCAAGAATGTTTGATTCACCATGGATAAAGGAGTGCTAAATTGCTAGAGCCAAAAATCTGATGTCATGGAAAATACGCAGTTAGCAGTCCAGCAAAAAGATGAATCAAGGCACTACTGGAGAACCATAAAGCAATGATTTATCAGTACAGTCCTTGCCAACACAAGTCTTTTGCAAAGCCTATAAGCAAACAAATGCCTGAGTTCCCACTTAGCAACTACTGAGTGTGCAGAGCTCACAACACCCAGCAAACCACCTCTTCCAAGGACTCCTGCAAGTGAAAGTCAAGTGTGTCCCAATGTCTATGGTTTGCCTGAATAAAGGCCCTAGCCTTGTAGTGTCTGAATTCAGATTTGGGTCCTCAAGCACACAGTTATCAGGTATCATCGCCTGAACTGCCTGATGTGTAATTTCAGATTATAGGGATGCTGCAAGTCAGGGCTTCAGAAAGCGCCCCACTTCCAGATCTCAGCTGGAGACCCGAGCATGGCACTTTGCTGTCACAAGTTGTTCTCACTCTGCCAGACTGTGCAACAAATTCATAGTTTACCCTCAGCAAGGTAGATTATCACATTTGCTGTGATGCAGATTATGTGCATATACAAACTGAGGAGAAATAGGAGTGTAGTTCTTAATCAAAACAATACTGTTCTTCTACTGCATTTCTCATGCTCGGGCACTGCTAGAGGCAGTGCCACCTCCCAAAATAGACCTGAGCTGGGATAGCTTAATAACCGATCAGTTACTGATAGCAAAGAACTAGCATTTGTCCCAGTTTCACCTCACAGACAGGGCTCAGCCTGTTTAAAAGACTGCTTGGACATGTTGCATACAAAAGTATTGGCCAACACCTAACATCTAAGTGTAGTGCTTGAGAACTACAGAACTCCTAAGGGTATAGGCACTTGTGGGTGTGTGCTATTTCCTACTTGCTCCCTCTTCCGGCTTTCACTGGTGCCATGCTCTGTAGTTGGGGCTTGCCCTACATTACTAAGAGTTGACTTTGTACACTTGAGTAATACTAGAAAGATGTACAATGGGAAAAAAAAAAAATTCAATAGGCTTTAAGAAATATACTAACAAATCCTTCATTAACATGTTGCCACTTAGAAGATGTATTTCATCTGGAGGCGGAAGATTTCTCTTAAATGAGGAAAGAAAATACTTATTTTCATTAAAAAAATCTCAATAGTTTGCCTCCTTTGTAAAAGACATTCCTTAAACCTGCTGGTGCAGCTGTTTGCACTCTTCTAAAAACACTTTCCTGAACTCCTCACAAGTTGAATGAGCATTGACTTTACAATACACTTTTAATTCAACTATAACCTTGACTTTTGAAGTGCCACTTTCTGAAACATCTTCCAGTCTTGCATCAACTGCCTCTGCAGAAAACCCCTGAGAACATGTCACGGGAATAGAGGCACTTTATGAATTTTTCTTAGTGAAGTCATCCTTCCCACTAAGTCCCTCAAGACAATAAATCCCTTGATCCATGCATTGGCTCAGCCTAAAACCATTATATGTTATGTCTCATTATAAACCAAACTATGTTTAAATAAACAGGGTTTGAAGAAAACCCATGTATTGTCAGGAACAGGATAAGTAGGAAAGATCTTCACAGATATTTAGCCACTAAATGGTCATGCCTTCGCCACCCCAGGACATTGCCTTCAATTGCACAGGCTAGGATTGCAGGTAGCAATTGGCAGAGGTTATTGTGGTTTCTACTGTGGCAAGAGCTGCTGGTTCAGCCTGGTGCCCACCCTGCCTGCCCTGCCTTAAGTGGAGAGGCAGTCATGGGAAAGGGGAGAGTACTGGGAATACTGGAATGGTTGTATGTGTCCTGGAGGACAGGAGAAGGGCCTGAGGGAGAAGAGAGGGGACTACCCAGCACAACAGGGAGGTTGCTCAGAGGAAGCAAATGGGCTACAACTCACAAGGAAACTGACTTGGCTTATCATCCTATCCACAGCACTGTCCCTCACTGGCTTCTTATTTTATAGTCTGAAAATATCAAGCCCAAGACAATTTTTTTCTATACTTCTAGGTTTTCTATCTGTGAATGTCTAGTACAGAAAACATTCATCAGAGGTCAGACATTCCTCCCCAATGGGAAGGACAGCTCAACAGAATACAAGTGAGATACTTCTTCCTGCTGTGGGAAAAAGTCAAATAAATATGCTCCCCACCTTTAATGACTCTTGACAGCTCAATTACAAATATCTTATTTTGGTTTGAAATTTGTCTCCTCCTACACGCTTTAAACATTTCTGGCCCACAGCAGCTCTTTTCATGGCACTACAATGCATGAACTGTCCATTCAAAACTGTGATCTTAACTAAATAGTGTGGCGTGGGGCAGGGTAAAAATGCCTTTAGAAACCTCCAGTTCATCAATATCACAGCATGCCTGACAAGTTAACCAGCAATAGAGATACATTTTCATATCGATCCAGCTGTGCATTTTGGAAATGTAAGAGCGTACTTGCTTGTGAAGAAACATCCCACCCTCTGTTCTGCCAGCTGACAGGAGCATCTGTGTGCTCCCCATCCAGTTCCCTGAAGAAAAAAAAAAAATTAAAAAAATCACTGGATTTGCCACAAACCACCCTCTGCAGCTGTCTAAAGTCTGCTGGTCGACCAGCTCTTCCCAACCACCGTCCTTGGGAATTCATGGGCCAGGAAGCAGGGCAGCACACTGCAAATCTTGCAGAGCAGAAGGATTCTCACAGCTGCAGTACAAGCAGATGCCTGCCAAGCTTAGCAGAGCAGTGCTGAGGCTAGAAGAAATCTCAGAAGATCATCTGAATGCAACCTCTTGGGCAAGATGGGTCAAACACACTAACAGTCAGACAATTAGTTTAAAATTTAAGCAAGACACGATTTATCCCTAGACCAAGCCCTGAACTTTGTTGCGGCAAGGGTTATAGAGTAGGCAGGTATGGAGCCCACCTAGTTTGGAGAGAGGGTGAAGGGATGCTGAGACTTTAGTGACACTCAACAACACTGCTGGAAGCAGATAGAGAATTGAAATCCCTTTAGGCAGCCCTGACCCCTACCCAGATGCGTATTTTTAACTGCATATCTGTTGCTTATTCTTTGTGTTTGTAAGCTTGAAAATGTAACAGCTTTGGTAGCATGGAGTAAAGGTGTTTTGTATAAACAAGTTGAAAAAGCAAAAAATGGCAGAATAGTCTGTATTCCTGGAGACCAGAGTGCAGAAGCACTGCTCTACTGCTGAAATAAAGGGGGTTCAGCATCTGTAGGCAGAGCACAACCTGTGCTCAGAAGTGATTGATAACAGGAAAATTCAAGTTGCAATACTGTCAAACAGATGTGGTCCATCAGAAAGTATAAAATACCTGCATGATTTAACCAATTTTGATGTTAAGAGTAACCTGACAATTTAGAGATGAATTTGTTGTGTCTTTTAAAAAGACAACAACAAATTTAGGTTTAAAAAATCCTATTTAGAGAAACTAAATTTAACTTTCTGTTCATAATGTTTTTTTGGTTTATGTGAAAAAAAAAAAAACAAACCAGATGGGGGAGAGGCTTCTTTCTCCATCTGTACCTGCAGGAACAGAACTGTTAAAATCATCTGTCTTTTATAGTTGTCTTCTAAGCACATAATAGCAATTCTGAGTTTGCTTTTAGTTAAAACAGATTTTTATGTTGTTGATATTTGGCAGTTCAAATAATCTAACCAAATTAAATTAATCTCAATTTTGGGCATGTAAATCCTGAAATAGTCAAGTACTTTTTCCTAAATACAACAAGGTTTATAATTTGAATTTATGCATCAAACAGAACTCTTAAATTTGCAGTGAAAGAACAAAACGTTAAGGCAGGTTATCAAAAAAAGCACACATGAAATGACACCTGCGTGATAAGGCTGATCCTAAGCCACTAGCAAAAGTTAAAAATTGGCAAAGGGTGTTCTGAAGTTCCCAAACACATAAATAAGGATCAATGATGCCATATACAGGTATACTACAAAACTGGATCAACAGGCGAGCATGGAACTGCTCACAGATTCATAGAATCATAGAATCGTTTTGGTTGGAAGAGACCTTCAAGATTAGAAAGTCCAATGATTCAGGTCACCTCTAAACCACGCCCCTCAGCACCACATCTCTGTGTCTTTTAAAATACCTCCAGAGGCAGCGATTCCACCACTGCCCTGGAAAGCCCGTT
>JAAGNO010029358.1:21327-50940 GCA_033439905.1 Ceryle rudis
TTCTTTATTGTCTCTTATGTCAGTAGCCAAATTAAGTTCTAGCTGAGCTTCAGCCTTTCTGATTTTCTCCATGCATAGCCTCACAAATTCTTTCTAGTCAAGAATCTTGAGTGGCCTCTCTCTTCTTTCATAGGCCATAGGTTTTCCTATTCTTCCTGAGTTCCAGTCAAAGCTCTCTGTTCAGCCAGGCTGGTCTTCAAACCTCCAGCTTGTCTTACGGAACCCTGGGACAGCCTGCTTCTGCACTTTAAAGATTTCCCTCTTGAGGAACGTCCAGCCTTCCTGGATTCCTTTGCCCTTCAAGTCCACCTCTCAAAGGACTGTGTCAACTAGTATCCCTAACAAGTTAAAGTCTGAACTCCAGAAACTGAAGGCAGCAGTTCTACTGAGCCCCCTGTTTACTTCCCAAAGAATTGAAAATTCCATCATTCATGTTCACTACACCCAAGCCAGACTCCAAACTTTACATCTCCCACAAATCCTTCTTTGTTCATGAAAACAGGTGCAGCAGGGAGCCTTCCCTAGTTGGTTCTCTCACCAGCTGTGTGAGGAAATTCTCTTCCACACACTCCAAGAACCTCCTGGACTGTTTTCTCTCTGTTGTATTTTATTTCCAGCAGACATCTTCTAAGTTGAAGTCCCCCACAAGAACAAGTCATAGTGATTGTGAGACTTCTCCTTACTGCTTATAGAGTATTTCATCTGCTTCTTCATCCTGGTTGGGCAGTCTGTAACAGACTCGAACGTACCTGCCTTGTTGGCCTTCTCCAGGATTCTTGCCCATTGACACTCAACCATTTCATCACCATCACTATGCTCAAGACAATGCAACCATCCCTAACATGCAGAGCCACTCCACCACCACTCCTTCCTGGCCTATTCCTTCTGAAGAGTTTAGAGACATCTAATGCAGCACTCCAGTTGTGTGAATCATCCCACCATGTTTCTGTAATGGCAACTATATTATAGCTTTCTTGCTGCACAGTGGCTTTCAGCCCCTCCTGTTTGATGCACATCCTGTGTGCATTGGTACAGATGCACTTCAGTTGGGCTATTGATCCTGTCACCTTCTTTTGTGGGAGAAGGCCTAATTCCTACCTGACCATTCCCAGGTGCTTCTGTGATTTCTAACCCATCAATATCCCTTCTGTCTTTGCTATTACAAGACACTCTTTCCCCTATCTCCACCGGGATAGCAGAGTTAAGGACGTCACTGTCCCACAAACATTTATGTGCTGCCCTGGGCTTAGCTCCAGCAAGTCTGGTTTTCTCTCTTTCCCCCTTCAAACCTAGTTTAAAACTCTTTAGATGAGAAAAGCAAGAACAGTGAGTAACAAATGATGCTTGATTCATTGGTGGTCCAAGAAAAATAATTCTATCTACTACCTCTTTTCTTTCATAATCCGTAATTTGCAAAGATACGAAAAATGAAACTGACAATTCCCTCTCCATTTCACCAGAAACAACATAATCATCATTTAACTGCCTTTCCTGGGAAACAGAAGTTTACATTGCTTGAGCCAAAAATCATGAAATTATCACTGTTGGCAGAAGTATCTCAGTTTCATCACTGTAAAAATGTCTTAGTGGAGAAAAGAACAGAATGACCTTACCATTTCAGTACACAGTGGAACAGGCAAGCTAGACACATCACCTACTCATTAGTAGAGGAGAATAGCTTTAACATAAATATTATTTATTACTGAATTTAATACTACTCACCCATTTTTAAATGCTTTTGCTGAAAATTTTCAGAGAAAATCCTTTGTTGAGTTTCTTAGGTTCTGGAGAATACAGGGAGTGTGGGATGGTTTGTCTTATCAAATATCCTTCAGAAGTTCATACACTTGGAAGCTTATGCTAGGAAGCATTGTATTTGCTGTTGCTTTACTTTTTTCTTATTCTGATTATAGGTGAACTGAAGATTCTGGAGATCAAAAGCAAGTGACTGAAATGAACAATATCTCATCAGCTCATGAATTCATACCCGTCTATCTGGAATGTCATATTCTTATTAACATAAATTAACATTTACACTTCAGATATCAGTACTTCTCACTCAAGTTGCAAAAGGACTTCAAAGAAACACTAGCCTTGGAGCAGAAAAATGTCCATAAATGCATTTGGAGAAAAAGCAGTCAACCTCTTTGAAATGCTGAAGAGCAGGAAATGTAATGTAGCTGTTTTTAACAGTTTTATGGAAGATACAAATGGTAGTATGCCATTTAATGAGACAACTTAGCACTGGCATCAAGGCCATCTCCTGTGAAAAGATGAGATTAAGGGAGATGGTCCTCTGGAAGGTTCACACCTTAAACTTAAACTCATTGGAGCAGTGAGTCCCAAGACCTCCAACAACCACCTTCAATGGACTTCCTTATATACAGAGAAATGCAATGCCATGTGCAAGTGGGATGGAAAGATGTCAAGATGAAGATGCAAAAAGTGGTGACAACAATATATAGTCCCACCGATTCATTCTAATGCAGGAACTTAATTTTTCTTCCTCCTATGGATATAGTAGTAGAGGTGATTCTTTATCATAGACATTGCAACAGAACCAGGTATATAAGCAGAAGCGCTACAGGCTCAGCTAACACAGAACACACGTTTTTCTCTGGGTAAATCATTTATCATTTCTCCAGCTTGTGATTGCTGATCTAGAGTTCGCACACACACTGTAGCTATCTGTATGTATATATGAAGTTGTATGAATTCTGGTAATAACTATAATAAAGCCACAATTATAATACTCCAAAGATAGATGTTTATTTAGAGTTGCTGAAAAGTACAAGTATTCCAGTAAGTTTGTCACATTTAAATGTTAGCTAAAAAACCCTACAGAAATTCCACAATCTAGTTGTTCTACTTCCCCGCTATAATGAAAACTATGTGAAAATGATACAAAGTCAAACAACAATCACCTGTGAATTTCAGAAAAGTAAGCATGTTCTAATTCTTATTGTATTGTCCTTACTAGTAGCTATGAGTTATTGTGCTGATTTGTGCATCAGTTCTGAAAGCGGTATGTTATAGCTGTGAAGACTAGATATTTGTCTTAAAATCTACTCTTTGGCTGTGTAATCAGAATAGCATTAGCATGAGAATTGCATTATTAATGAAGACTAACTAATTAAACCCACAAATAATTATGTATACATTTTGCAAACAGGTTTAATCTGCTGAAGTCAGTGCAACATTAAATGTCAAACTTCTTGAAAAATACTCTTGGAAGGGTTCTAATAGTCATCTGAGTGATATTTGTAGGCCCTCAGAGTACCTGATTAATGTATTTGAACACAGAATCGGGAACAGAAGAATTCTGTGAAACCATGGGTGAGGAGTTATTATTTATTTATTTCTAATCTCTCAGACAGTTTCCACAAACTAAGAGTATTAGAACAGCAATGCTAGCTTGGGACACTGTAGTTAAATCTATCATTGGTGTAGACATATCTTAATCCTAGAGAAAAGTTAAAAAGATACAGTCATAACAACAAATTTACCCAATGTAAACCATCAGCTGAAGACAGCAAGTTGTACAACAGGTCTGTAAGCAGGACACTGGAGGCTGTAAAAGCAGACAGCATGAGAACATACATTGCATTTGACAGACTATGGAGAGAGATGCAGATTTCAAGCTTGAACAGAAACAAAGTTCTATTTAGCAGTAGTTCACCATCTTTGATTTAGGAAACAGAAGCTGAATAAACTCAGTGACATGTGAAAAAGTTGCTGCAGTCAGAAAGACATATACAGATCTAAGGTGGAGGAATCACTGCAATAAACATCTGTAAAATGTAATCAGTGCCATTAGTTCTCAACTCCTTCTGGAATCAATGCAGACTGTCAGCAGCAGACACCTTTACCAAAGCAGGTATTGTAAACTATCCATGTTACGTTCATAGCTGGAGTGTGCCATTTACAAAACTTAACACCACATGACTCAGTAAAAAGTCCATGTCTCAGTCATGTTATCCACAACTGATAATCTAAATATAAAGGAACACATTTGTTTGTGGCAACTTGATCAAACACAGTAAGATCAATCAAACAAATTACCCTGCAAATCTTCATGAATTTCACATTTTCCTCAATGCATTCTCATGGAAATTATATTTTTTTTTTTTACTTTCCTTATTCAGCAGTGATCTTTCCCACAAAGATGGCCAAGGACAGACATGAATCTCATGCTTCATGGAGCCCAGCCTGGAACAGAGGCTTCTGCACATGGTAACATTCCCTTCATAGACCCAAAAGGACTTTTCGTAAGAGGGAAGTTTTCTTCATAGCTGGAAACTGAACAGACTCATGGAACATTTCAAACACAAATCCCTCAATGGTAACTGCAAAAAAAGTTCCAACTGTTTAGATGTCTTTGTCAAGGAATGGCATTCACTTTCTTTGTAACCCTGTTCCTCAGTTTCTGCTTTAAATTGTGCATCATGAGGAAACAAAGACCAGCTGGGTGCATGCAGGTGCAGAATGAAGTCTCACAGGGAAAAACATTTCTCAAAAGAATATTTACTTCCTGTACTCATGTCTAATAATAAAACTGTCCAGATTTTTAAATAAACAGGATGAAATTAAGGTAAAATGAATTTTATCTTAGAGAATTCATACCTACACTTGAATAACGTAACCTAACCATAGCTCCAAAACCAGGTAGCTCTGTTTTCCTAATGCTGGATCTAGCAATTAATGAATGCAAACCTCTCAGAAGATGACCTGTGCTTTTGCCAGATCCAGTCCAGGGAACAGAAGGGAAGCAGGTCACCTCTGCCAGTGGAAGTTTCCGTATTGAATTAAGGTTATTATTAACAAGATTCAAAAAACTTAGTTGCTCCAGATATATTTGCTGTAAGAAACTGGGTGGTTCTCACATTGTTTTAAGACAGGGAAGTATGTATAAAGACCCTGCTACAAGTGAATACATCTTCATCACATATTCTCATCACCAATGTCCCTGTTGGTCAAAAATGGTCCTAATATACTTCATACGTAAAAGTGTTCTATATTTCCCTGGAATAAGAGTTAACACTTCTTTTGTTTGTCAATGTAAAACAACACATTTCCTGATTAATATGTAATGAGGCGGGTCACTTATCTGTAAAAATGGTAACACAGGCATTTGAAAGAACAAAAAATTCTCATTATTTACTATGAATATATAAAAATTGAAATGAAATCAAACTAAGTAACTTGACTACATGATAGTTATGAAATAAGTTTGTATTTTATACACGGAGTATGTACACTGGTTTTGGAAATGCGAGATTTATCCATGCAAATTCAATACAAAAACCTATTTACAAAAAATAACAGTAGCAACAGTTTTTCAAAAGAAACATATGTTGGAAGCTCCAGCAATAATGGAAGTCCTGAAAAACACTTAATACAGTATTTTATAAATAGACAATATTCAGAAGTGTGAAAGATACACTTTACAAGAGCATGAAATGCAAAATGAATTAAAATGCACTATCAAAGATGTTGCAAGTATATACACAATTTAAGCATCTATTTTCAAATGATCACTCTCCAGCTGTTCGTCATAACTACTTCTGTCATGTCCTGCACACATTTACATATTGATCATTTGGTTACATTGCATTTTCTGAGTTTCATAATCACAAGTTACAAAATAAAATAACTGAACACCAACTGAATGATAATTGTAAAGCAATCACATTTTCCATGTTCTACACATTACATAATAGAAAAAAGTATTCACATTATTCCCAATGTAATCCATCAAACAACCCTTTTGCAATACTTGCATATGCTCCTCATGGGAATCAAAGCCTTGCATTACATACTGGTGCAACAGACATGAACAGTTGCAGATACAAATTCCCACAGTTGCAGGAATGCTTAATGTTAACACATTGATACCATAAACACAACTGTATTAACATTCGCATGTGAAGAGCATCATCTTGCACATGCTCCAGAAAGCATATTAATACTGAACAAAGGTCCCATGCCAGAAAACGCATGACCAAATCCTAAACAAATATATAAAAACTAGAAAGATTACACTGGTTCCCTCGTATTTAAAAATGAAACAAAACAAGTAAGTATCTTTGTGATTATTTCCAAATATTCTCTATTTCACAAGAATAAAATTATGGTTAAAGGAAAAAAAGCTACATTTGGCTTATTTCACACAATTTTGAAAGCGAGGAAATCCTCATTAGTGCCAAGAATTCATATGAAATGACTGATTTTATGTTGTAGCTCAGTTATAAAACTACTGAGGGAAATTCTGGTCTCACTGAAGCCACAGAATTACAGAATCATTTAAGTTGAAAAAGGCCTTTTAAGACCATCAAGTTCAACCATAAACGTAACACTGCCAAAGTGGAAAACTTCCCAGCATAGTTAAATTTGCTATCAGTTTGATAAGCTGCTGAAGTAGTCCTGGAAAGACTTTCTGGTCTTGTTTTAAGATTAGGATTCTAAAACTTGTCCAAAAAAAAAAATAATTACAAATTCTTCTTTGAAAATTTACTTGGCTATAACATATTTGAACTGAAAATTATTCATGTCATTTTTATAATAACTTGTATTCCTTCCATAGAACTTAATCTGGTAATTTATAGTAATTTTGCCTCCCTTTGCATCCCATTTTAAAAAAGAAAAAAAAAGGTCAAAAGCACTGAGGGAATAAACACTGCCTATAACCACAATTTTAATATAACATGTTGTCAGAATTCTGTGTGAAACACTTACAAGAAAAATAGAGAAAAGTGGCATTTTATTCTGTAAGAAAGACAGGAACCAGAAGTGCTCCTTGGGAAGTGACAAGTTTAATCTAAAATTCAGTTAATGATGTATGTTCTGTTTTAGCAGTCAAAATCAGCACAAAATTTCTTCACAGGGAGGAATATTCTACTTTTGTATTTATTTTATCAAAAATATCTGTGCCATAAAATTCCTGATTAAAAAATACAGTTCGCTTTTCCCTCCATTTGTAAATGAATTACATCTATGGCACAGAGCGTTGCATATGGAACAAGAAGTAGTATTACTATTTTGATTCACTCACATGAGAGGATGACATTAATCTGTTAAGAATCATGGCACAATTTTCAATCAGTGAAGATCTGTAGTTCCTAGAGGAAGCTTCCTGTGTCTCACTATAGTTAAATACTGGTAAACATCTCCTGATCTATTACTCTTGAGTAAAGTTACTGCTGTCCTTAGCGTTTTTATTCAGATTGCAAACGTCTACTTAGAAGAATTCTGCAGCCTATGCAGCATGAAGCAGGGAGGCATTTCCTTCAGAAGCCGCACCACACAGTCCAGCCTCATTGTTACAAAGCCAGCTGGTAGCACAGATAGCACCAGCTAGGTACCCTCTCCTGGGCTTCAAATGGGCAATGTCCTCTACACAATCAAGAGTGCTTTCTGGAGCACTGGAACAGAGCTATCCAAACTATATAGTCTTTGGGAAAACAAAGATGCCAAATTTCTTGTTATTGTAACCTCTGTGGAAAGCTCTGTGTAGTTAAGGATCCTCCTTCCTCAGCATGAAGCAGTGACAAAACATCCGTTTCTCTAAATCTAAAGGCTTTTCTTTGTGAAGTGATTCAGCATGAAATCAAGTCAGAGTTGTCCAAGGAGGGAGTGCACAACTTTGTCATTCCCATTCCTGGTCTTAATGACTTTTTTTTTTTCCAATTCCAGAGTCACCCATAAACAGGAAATATTACACCAGTTTTGTGTGTGTTGGGGTGGTGCTTTGTTTATTTACCTTTTTTTTTGCTTGTTTTCTACCTTTCATAATCAGGAAAAAGTGCTAGACCTTTGTCCTCTTCAATACTGAGAAGATGTGGAAATTCCGTTTTAACAAAAAGAGGTTAAATAAAAATTTTCTTTTCTGTTTAAATCTGGCTACAGATTTATGTCAAAATCTGAGAAGACTGCTGCTAAATGGTAAGATATTTGACATGAAGTTTCCAGTGCAGTAAATAATGAAGATAGTAGTAAGTAGCAAGATAGTAGTCCTCGCTTGCAATTTTATTGAGGTGACATACCTTCCCATAGTATGAAAGCTCTGCTTCAAAGTCTTATTACTGTATATGGCATATCAGAAAATTTGGATTAAATAAATAAATCAGTGTAACAATTTACAGCTTCCTTTGGCTTACCAGAGTTCACTATTTTTAGTGAAGAATTTGACACTAAAGCTTTGCTAGTGGCAAACAAGTTTAAACCATGTTTGCTATGGTCTCCGCTCAGGTGTTGCATAAATCAAGAAGATGAAATAGTTCATACAGGGTATCACAGGTTGTCAGGGGTTGGAAGGGACCTTGGAGATCTTCGAGTCCAACCCCCCCTGCCAGAGCAAAAGTACTTGCATTGGCTTCAGTGAAGCTAGGATTTTACTCAGAAATTCTTACGATTCATGTCCTAGTTTTTGTTTCAAATGTATTCCTCACAATTTTATGATAATTTTAGCTCTTGGTTATATTTTGGAAAGCCACCGAATACATGGGTACAGATAGCTTTCTGCAGCCCCAGCAGTACCCCAGCTAGCACACTGGATTAACAATACTATGTATTAGATATGAAGCATTTCTGAGACACTATGTGGGAAAGTCACCACACTTTACAACAATTATTTTAATGCCATTGATTTAAGATCTCTCAATATCGGGACATTATTGCTTAAATGAAAGATCACTCGTGTGACATACTTCATCCAAAGACATAAAAATAGAAAAAAATATACAAGGTCAGAAGCCTTGTCAGTAGGTTGATTCACTCCAATTTGCAGTCCATTATTGCAGTAACTTTATATAGCACTCACAATACAAAAGCACCCTAGTTAACTCTTAAATTTATTAGGAAAACTTAATGCAGTTTCCTAAAGTTTTTAATGTTGACTTCTCTTCACATCCAAAGTGATGTGAGCATCTAAAACAGAATTTGGGCAGGCCTCTGTTTTTAACCATCAGCTATACCAAGTATTGAGTAATGATATTGCATGCAAATCAAAAATACAAAAACAAAATAGGAAAATGGTATGTCAAACATACTAAATGTTGGGAGCAAAGATTCTGGAATCACAGTAGTTCACCAATCCCACTGGAGGAATTTCTTTAAAAAAAAAAAAATTAAAGGAAGAAGCAAAGTGGCACACAATAATGAACAATGTGAAATCACTACATCTGTGAAGAAACAAAAATAAGATGACGCTGGGATTCAAATGAAAAGGGAGAAAGGGGATAGTAGACAAATTCTCACACGGGGAAGACAGCAAAAGTTTTCATGAGCCACTTTAAACTTAAAATTACAAACTTTTTAGCATCTTTTTTGTACTTGCTCCTAAAAAAATCACAACAGAATCAGCAATTTCATCAAGCCTTTGAATTATTATTATTTCTAAAAGCAGCTAAAGAAAGAAAAGATTCATCCAGGCACAGCGGACCTTTTCTCAGATTGCTCCTAAGGATATTTGAAGGCCTTAATCTTTGCAGTGCTAAAAAGGAAGCCCTGGAAGAGTCATGATTATCCTTCCCCATAAGCATGAAGATGGCCTAACAGTATCCAATGAATGGCAAAGCCAGACTGTTTCTAACATGTTTGTGGGAAAGAACTCCAGAGTACTAAAAAATATGCTATTTTAGTAGTTTTCAACTTCAGAGATATAGTTTAAAAGAAGTACCTTAATTTCAAATTCAGTTTTTAAGTTACTTAGAAATAAGCTCATCTTAAAAAAATGGTAAGTATCTGGAATGCTCCATCAAGGGAATTATTGTTTACACTGTGATATAACTTTGTAAGTTCAGTTCTAGAAGGAAAAACATTACTTTAAGATCAGAAAACATATTCAAATGAAATAGTGTAGATGAGTTTAAGCCAGATAACCGAAAGTGACAACTTATAATTCGCAATTCTATGGCTAATATACTGAAATAGAACTTTGTTGTTCTCAATACCATATCAAGGAATTGAAAGACAACAGCTTATTCTTTCTGAATGGTTGTTTTCTTCAAATGCAGCAGATAACAAGAATTTTGCTTAATAAATATGTTTTCGTGTTACTCTTACCATGACTTTTCAGATACCGCCTTTAATGAAAAAGAGACTGAAGTTGTTGAAAGGAGTATTGTGAATGATTTAAAAAACAATTAGATGTATCATATTTCAAAGGTCAAAGCAATCCAGTTTCCTCAAACAACTAATTATGTAACATAAGATTTGTATTTAGGACTTTGCAAAAAGTTTTACACCAGCCTTTCCATGAGCTGTATTTTCCACTGTATAAACAACAGTGTGTTTTAAACTATTACACATGAATCAGCTTGTTTCAATGGATTCTAAACTAATGTTTGGGGGAGGGGGGCAGATAAAAGTCTTGTAATCAGGAAAAGGTTCTTTTTCCTCTCAGCTACTGATTTTAAGGACTACAGTACATGAAGTAAGGAGTAAACAGTAACTCTCCCTCATTCTTTTATAAATTATGTTAATGGAGTCTTGATCAATTGGAAAGAACAGAATCAAATCTTGTTACATGCTAGGCAAACATCCCTCAATCAAAAGTAGCTTAGCTTGAAATAGATGATCTATGACAGATAGATTTTTTTTTTTTTTTTAATTGAGCTACTTATTCATAAAGAACAAACTAATGCAAACATATTTATTACCAAAATTCTGAAATTATTTGCAACTTGTCTGGAGAAGAACTGCATATGCTTTCAAATGTATTCAAAACACGAAGAATTTGTGCAGAAGCAAAGAAATATATAAAATTCAGAAGTTTAAAAAAAATATACTACAGTGGAAAGTTTGTTTGTTTGTTTTTTTCACATTTATCCAGAAAAGTCTAACGTCCTGGCACAGTGACATTTGTACAAGCTGATTTGTATGCTATGCCACACTTGTGTAAGTTACACAATTCCATAACTACTAAAAAGATAAACACTGATATTTCCCAACTGAATAATGGATATATGTTGTAAAAATGTAATGTGAGATCAGGAGCAATATTACACAAAATCCTGAAAGTCACAGCGTAAACCTGAGATTTTGGCAGTTTTATCAAAATGTCCTAAATTACTCTGAACACAACATTAGTCCTCATGTCTTACTCACCATGTGTATTTGTCTCAAAGAAGAGTAGACACATTTTTTCTTGTCCAACAATACATTAAATCAAAAGTGACTAGGTATTATCAAATTAAATATCATAAATAAAAAGTATTTACAGTATTTTCTAATTATTAGACAACAAAATAACCAATTAAATTGTGCAACAAACTTAAAATACCCAACATCAAAAATGTGAAGTATTACTTAAATCTTCACATGCTGATTTTACAAAAAACTATTAAAATATTTTAAAATTTCCATTTTATCTATTTTAAACAAAGAAATTTCAAAAATGTTTAAGACTGTTAAGAGTTATCAATTACACAGGCACTTCACATGTAAACAATCTACAGTACAACTGAAAAAAATATTTGGCACCAACCTAGAAGACTGGAAAAAAACCTCGATAAATTGTGTCCTTTTCCCATGGTATACTGTTTTATGTAATCACCATACACTCGAGACTAAATACTGGCAACGTTAGAAGTGTGTAAGTTACAATCAGGAGTGCAAAAAATAAAGAACACAAATTGTCTTTCTGGAAGAATGAAAGTGGATTGTAAGTGATCAGTGATTGCATTTTTACCATCACACCACCACTATATTTTTGTCTTGCTTTTACATCAGGTGATTGACTTGAAAGATTAAAGTGAGGGAGGTATGTGCTTTATACTTCTAAAATAATTCAAACAACATTTTCAATGTAGGAAAATAAATCCAGCATTTAACTGTAACACTGTGAGATGCTAAATGGTAGCTTTTAACTTTAACTGGAAAGAGAACTTGGTGCTACCACAATCTCTTTATGCATCCAATGACAAAAGAAAAAAAGAATAACTATGTTCTTTTAACTGTCAGCTGACTCCAAGGTTTTCATGTACAACTCCAAAGTAAGGCTCTGTACAGCATCTGGACAGATAGTTTTTGATAGCTTGGGTGTTCCCAAGTTAAGAAGCTGAACTGCCTCAGAGCAAATCAACAGATCAAATGGTAAGTTGTCTAGCTTCCAAGAAGTCATGTCACATGGAGGAAAGCTGAGATACTTTCAACGCAGGCAATTCAAGGAGAGCTTGAACTGTGAGGCCAACCTTCACCAGACCCCTTTCCTCCAGAATGTGATGAGGCAAGCAAAGTCTCTCCTGCAAAATAAAGCAGTACATGTATCAAGGTTCATTTATTCCCCCACCCTGCCCCAAGGCCGGTAAAAGCCATGTTCTCTCAAGTCACACACATCACTTTAAGACCTGCACAGAGAATGTCATTGGCCTTAAATTTCACACGTTTCTCTACAGTAACAGAATGGTCAGAAACTAATATCTAAGATCTGTTTTAAGAGTTAAACTATGACAACATCAGAAGATACATAAAAGATAGCTAATTTCATAAAGCCAAAGACTGCTTCATTTCATAAGCAGAGCAAGAAAAACAGGCTGATGGGCACCACTGGCTCAGCGGCCTACTTCCCTTCTTTCCTTGTTTTGTAGACTTTTTTTTTTTTGGTAGACTTATTTTAGATAACTTTTCCCTTGGGAAAACTTGGAAGGGCTGATAGACTGGGTCCTCATTAATGAGCCATTCCCCAAGAAAGTCAATCTTCAGCACAAGTTTGGCAACTTTTCCCAGCTGCTAGCTGGTGTTACTTGTAATTCAGGAGGCAAATCTTCACTTCTCTAACTTCTGAAAGGCCTAGATAGAAGTTGTGGCAAGGGCAGTTACACAGGCTTCTAACACCATGAACTACATTTCTTGTTCTGGTAAAAAGGGTCAGGGGCATTTTTTTGTGTCTCATAATATGCAGAAAATTATTTGATCTTTAGTATTTCCCCCTCCCTCATAAAGGGAAGTAAGAGGATGAACTTGGGCAACAGAAGCATGAATAATGGGCTGCAACTATGGCCATACTAAAAAACCAAAAAAAACCCCAAACCAAACCAAACCAAAAAAAAAACCAAACCAAACCAAAAAAAACCCCAACAAACCCAAAAAAAACCCCAAACCAAATCAGTTAGACTACATATTTCTGTAATTGCAGGATTTTTCCCAGTCAGACACTGAAATTCATGCCAAAGAGAGTTGTAAAACTCAAGACTTTCCAATATTACAACATCATCCTCTCACATCAGTTCTCTTGTTTAGATGATATTTTATTTTTCAAGGAGGCCAATATTATTTTTTACTTTAAGGAACTAACTAGAAACCCATAAATTAGTTTTCTCAAGTTCATGCCACAGGACAGAAATGGGACTTATTTTCACATCTTCAGGTTGCCTAGTTAGTGTTATAATTACTATTGCTCCCTTAATTAAGCCCCCTAAAAATACCAACTTCAGTATTTGCTGACATTTTCTGTGGTTATTAATAGCAAGGCAATAAATAAAGGAATTAGTATACCTGTGGAACTCCCAATTTTTTACAAGCGTCAAGAAAGTTTTCAACATTTCTTCGGCACTTTGCCATACTGAGTTTAGGCTGTAAAGACAGGATGTTAGATCTTCATTATACACTTGTGAAAGATTGTGTATTTCTGATGCAAATTCCGTTACAGTTGCTAAAACATAAAATAAAGTCTTATGAAGACTCAATATATGAAAAAAGCTCTTAAACTGAACTTCTGAGCCTTGTTTTAATGTTTCCTTCACAAAAAATGAAGTGAAAAAGGTAGTGAACTAATATGGTAAATGTGATTCATGATGTTTTTAGTATTGAACTTCAAAAGCTTGTTTTCACATAAGATGCAACAGAAGAGAGATAAATGACTTACCACTGCTGGTGATGGTACATGAATGCTGGCAACAGAACGTGGCCTTATGTGATTGGCTAAATGGCAAAGAACTACTCCATCCATCAACGCTGCTCCAATATCGTCTGGCAGAATTACTTTTAATCTCGATTCAAGATTCTATTAAAAAGTCCATAACTGTGTTACTTTCAACATTAGCTAATTCCAATAACTTTAAATCCAGGGTATTTAAAAGCACTCATTTTAAAAGGCACATTTTAATACTAAGGTGAGGTAAATGGAGTCAACTCACACTTACTTCTGAGTACAAACATTCTTTCCTCTAATATTAACCTTACATTCCCTTTGCTTGCTTGTTTGCTTTTTTTAAATGACAAAATGACATATGCCGAGAAAGACATTCAGTCAACAACTACCATGACACACAGCTCTAAAGGCTGTATGATGAACTTAATATTCATAACAGGAGAGCACAGAATTTAAGGACAGAAAAGCTAGTCTGAATACCTCATTAGCTGTTAGTGTACAGGATCTGTAGGTTGAAATCACACACAATTTTACTACAAGTAGAAGGAAAAAAAAAAAAAGGGGGGGGGGGAATAGAACACAACCACTTTGGGCATGGGTATTTCACTCATGCATATGACAGTTAAATAGCTGTGGGAAGGATGGCCAAAAAGGGCATACACTAGCAATGCAAACTAGAGAAGGGAAGTGGGGAATTGTTATTTACCTAACCCAGCAATAAGCCTTCACTGCTCAGGAAGTGAACTAGACAAAGACAAACAAGCTTCATAGAAGTCAGACCCCAAATTAGTACTGCCCTGGAAAGCAAAGCTGCTGTGATTCACAGATAACTGTAATTGTTAAAATATCTTGACAGTGGAACTATACAGAAAACAACTTACTGGAATTCTGAAATTTAGATCCCATTTAGTATTGTATGACTTGTAGCAACTTTCTACACTTAAGAAAGCATTTGGTTATTCAGAAGACTATGACTACCTATCCTCAAATCTCAGGTCAAATGGCAAACTCAAGCAGATTTAGTCTCCCTAGGAAAACCTGAAACCTCAGAAACATAAAAAGAAAACAATAATTCCATTTCACTTCATTTTTCAGCTAAAATACCCATTTAGTTCCTGGCTGGTAATTTAGTTGGACCGAAAATACTACCAGTGTAGTCCACTACATGGAATTCCTTACAAAAAAAAAATATCACTACAGATACCCTTGTACAACTGTCATGATTTGTGGTCTTTATAATAAAAGTTTAAATTGTGGTACAGAGCAAGCTAAATGCACTGCATGCATATAGTAAATAATGGTACATACGTTGCGAAGCTGTCTTATTTGTTCCCTTTCTTCCCTTAAATGCTCCATTTTCCTCCTCATTGTAAATCCAGGATCCACTGCACCGTAGTCCTGACGTGATGCACGGCTGAAAGCTATTAAACATTAGTGAAGTTAGTTTTTGGAATTCAGATTAAAAAAAATGCAATTACTAAAAATCTACCACCAAGGATAAAAATATGAAAAAAAAAAGCTGCAGAACTTTTCAGAACAAATATATTTACATACCCTGATGTAAAAAATGCTGTTTATGAAACTTATCTTTCAAATAAAATATGCAGATCACCTTACTTAAGTGCAAATGGATAACTAGAAATTATGGAGACAATTGACTTCAATGTTCAAATATCTGTTTGAGATATACAACTCCATTTGCACTTTTCCTAGTATACGTTGCAATCTAGCTGTGAAAGTATTTTCATTTTCTTTTACTTTTTTTCCAAGTTTAAAGTCTTTATGAGTCTGTATAAGACTAAAAAAGGGACAGAACTCCCCGATATAATTTAAAATGACTTAAGACATATATACACACACATATGCACACATATTAGGTGTGCATATGGAGTGACACAGTGATTACTTATCAAAGAATTAATTGAAAAATATGAAAGCCTTGTCTGCACAAGTTAAAGAATTACATTCACTCTACTATTCTTCATGGTCAGAAAGCCTTCAAATGACAATTCTATTATTTTCTAGAATGCTGGTAAACAACACTTCTGTAGCAATAGCACTGTATCATTAAGTATTTTACTCCATGCTTTTGAGGAACAGGGAAAAAAAAATAAAAAACCAACACACCTATAAAACTTTCTGTATTGTTTCTCGTAGTTTGGATTTTAGCAAGAGATCTAACAATCAAAAATATCAGATTTTACAGATACTATTGAAAACACTGCTCTGATTTTATACATTATAAGAGGATGTAGTTTGTAATACAGTTGCATGTTACCAATAGTAGGTATGGAAGCATCCAAAACCACAAAGGTTTTGACTTGTAACTAAGAAACAAAATGCCATTTGCTTCCCTAGAAATGAGTGAAAGGGGTGCTGCTGTTTTACAGACATTATCTGGCAGCGGCTCCTGTGAAACCTACTACTGCTCTGAGTAAAGAGGGATTGAAAAACACTAACAAGCCTGTTTCCTCTTATCAAATCCGCACCTTCCTGCATCCAAGGATGTAGGTAACTTATAAGCCTCTAAATGGCTTCTGAGCCATTTAGGGCATGGCCTGAAGCTGCGTCAGGGGAGGTTTAGGTTGGATATCAGGAAGTACTTCCTTATGGAAAGGGTCATAAGACACTGGAATGGCCTGCCAGGGGAGGTGGTGGAGTCGCCATCCTTTGCAGTGTTTAAGGAAAGATTGGATGTGGCACTTAGTGACATGCTCTAGCTAGGTGGTGTGGTGTCAGGTCTTAGGCTGGACTTGATCTCAGAGGTCTATTCCAGCCTCTATGATAATTCTATGTAAATGAACACTGCCAGGCATGTCCTGGTACATACAACTTACCTAAATATCTCTGGCACAGAAGTTTCATGCAGCTGCTCACAAGTCTCAAGTGACTTAATGGCCCTGAAGAAGACATTTACATGACCTATTCTACTAGACCAGACCTACTCTACTAGTGGGCCTCACAGGCTAGTATTAAGGTCAAACTTTGTTATCATAAACACCAAATGAAAGTAACTGAAGAGTTGAGATCATTCTCTCTCATGAATTTGTACAAAGACTGTTCCCTTAAAACCAGAGAAAAAGGACTGCACAGAGGCCTTTCCAAACTATCTTTTACACTGTTGACATCCAACATTTACACAGACACTTGAAAACAAAAGAACACTAACTGCAAAAACACCTTTTATTATTTACACCTAGATTTCAGAGGACTGAAAATCTGCTTTAGACAACACAACTTTCTTACGAGGGTATGGCAGAATGTTGGAAGAGTCAGGGTGCAACAAAGCACTACACCATAAAACTCCTGGCAAAGCTCTGCTCAAAGCATGCTTTCATAGGACAAATTACAAAAATCTACTTCACTTGAAATTCTTCTGCTTCAGCCATCAGGTCTCAAGAACAACTGCATGCTGTTTCCCTGTTCTTTGACATTGACTAAATATGCACAAAGTCAGTCGGGGGGAAAAAAGTTAAAAATTAATTAAAAAAGGAATCACTGTGCAACTTCAGGAACTTTCAATTATTTGTTTGCCATAGCAGCTGTCTACATCTTTCCCAGTACTATGCTTATGATAAGTACACTGAGTGGATTGCTCTACTGTGGCATCTCTTCATTCTGATTCATGCATCTGGTATCCTTACCATCTATTCCAGCCTGGGAAATAAACATCTGTTTATCATGCTACGTTAGTGAAGAGCAGCTTACCTGACCTTGGCTTGAGACCAAACGGTCCATGAGTGTTACTATCTGTCCTTTCATAATCCTGTTAAAAGAGATAAAGTCAATTTTCTTCTCTTCATTAAAAAGAACTTTGTTCCCATCAAGATAGTACTTAAATTATCCTTGCCTAAGAAAAGTGAGTCCTCCTTAACTGTAATGCACTCTTTTGAAGGGGACAGTATAAAAGAAATGAAAGTAATCTCACTACATGCAGATAAAATTATGATACTGGGTTAGAAAAGCAGCAGCAAATTACCTAAAATCTATTCTAAACCATTTCAAACTACTGTAAATGATTCTGTGAACAGTTCTAAGCCAGCTGTAAGCAAATGCAAATATCCCCCCGATGCTTAGGATCAAAATATGTCTTCAGAAATGTTTACTTTCAATTACAAAGATCAGGTTTTTCCTCCTTTCACCATCTAAAAACAGAGATGCACTCAGTAATTTGCTATGTACATGAGATATCCTTTTAACTCATTTCACTCTTATTCGGAGATGTTTTCATTCCTCAGGTTCCTTGTTGACAGGAGGTGGAAACTTTAATAGTCTTTGGTATGCTTTACTCAGAGTTCAGTAGGGTAGTGTAACCACAGTAAGACTATACGCACATTCCTTAAAAAGGAAAGCAACCAGTTAATGAAGCTGCAAGGCTGAACCACAAAGGTGAGGGCTGAGCCAGAATCATAAAGGATGAAACTCCCTAAGAAGCGTCAATACCTTTGAGTTCCCTGTGATATACGAAATATTAAACCACAAGTTTTACTTAAAATCCTCTAGATGGCTAGTGCATGGGGGACACCTACAAAATACAGCAAATTTTATTTTTATTAGCTATTTTAATTAGGAAAGATGGAGAGAAAGCAATGTGCGTTTCTACACATCACTCAAAAAGAAGAAACCTTAGGAGAGGTCAGATAGTTACAAAGGCAAAATAAGTTGTAATATCTCTCTCTAGTTTCCATCTGATTTTGAAGTTTTATCATAAAGAAATATTTTAAATTGCAATTTCGAAGGAAACTAACAGCTTTATATCTGCATGGAAAACATGGTGACAAGTAATGAGCAAGTAAAAGGAACGTCTGATGAATGAAAACCAGAACCACAAACTTGTACCTCAGACGACACAGGAGACTGTGGGGACACATTAGTATGATCACTGTCTTGCTAAAAGAAATGAAAGAGATGAAATTATAAAAATGAAACTTATGATTTAACAAGAAACATGAAATTATGAAATACTTAATACATGAGATATGCAACATTTGCCAAGTATGTGACAAGCTGGCATCAACTGAATTTAAAAACATGGATACACTGTCAAGGAAACACTGTTCACTGTTTATGTCAAATGTTACTTTTGCATTACTTGCACTTGATAGGTGAATTAACTTTCCTATTACCGAAACGAGCAAACGTCCTACTTTTCCCCAGTACACGTTCTTGATGACCTTTTTTTTCAAATAAAGGAGTATAATACTTATTTCTGCTATGGCTTTGGAATGCAAAGTTTGTTTGCGTAGACTCTAGTCAATGTTTTCCTGCTCTGTGACTGTGGCCTGTAGGTGTTCATGAAAGACAAATGAGTAAAACATTTTCTTAAATATTTTCATAATTACTACATCTCACCTCATCATTTTCATTTCCACTTGAACTCTTTCTGGAAGACTTATACTGCAAAACACACACAATTATTACTTTAAAATGGAAGTATGGTTTTCATTTGAACTAAATGGTGTGGTATCACGCAGATGTTACTTATTACTGGTGAAGCTGCTGAGAAACAAAAAACCCGTTACAGAAACAAAGGAGCAAAAAAGAAACAAAACAGAAAAGGAACATCTAGTTCCTAGGCTAGTAAAGATCTTCGTTACGTTGATGAGATAAGAGCACTTCAAAACTAAATACCTGTATAATGCGAACTCTGCATGTGACAGTTGATCCAAGTGAAAAGATGTTAACTGCTACTCTGAAGCATTACTTGCTAGAAAAACATTATGCAACCTGGGAATGTTACTTTTACAATAGGTTATGTAACTTTAAGATTGGCTACACTTTGACAGATTGACTTAACATTGTAAAAAATTAAATTCAAAATAATAATCAAGATTTACTTTACAACTTCAAAGTCTCATCACATACATTTATCTATTTAAGACCAGCACTTTTTCCACAAGTCTGTCTGATTTCCTGTGCATTGTCTTCATCACTGTCCCACTTCCTGATTATCCTAAAAGTGTAGGAAATGGAAGGAGGGATTGGAGGAAGAAATTTACAAAAGTAGCATTAAAGAAATTACAGAACTGTCTGCAAAGCAAGTGTAAAAAACAAAACGAAACAAAAAACAAAACAAAACAAAACAAAAAAACAGAAAAAAAACCAAAAAACAAAAACAAACAAACAAAAAAACCCCGAAAACAAACAAACAAAAAAACCCCAAACACAAACCTCTGCAGCTAGTATTAAAAAGATTCATCATCACAAAACTGATAGGTGTGTTGTGTGTCACAACAGCCATCCAACCCACCTTTCTGGTGGGTAACACATAACATAGGCTACAATAAGACATAACATGGGCTACATTAAGAGACTAACTTTGGAACTGGAAGGAAGGTTTTCCTTCAAAGATCTGACCTTTAGAACTACCCATACAGGTTTTAGTTAGAATTTCTTGAAGAAACCTGCAACTATGTTCTTTAAAATTAACAACCAAACTTACAGAGCTTTGTTATAGAAAGCTGTATTTGTTAGTTATGCGTAGAAGGTGCTTGTCTTCTTCAAAGTTATATCTGAGAAATGTTGCACTGTAAAACTGAACAGCTTTACAGAGTTGAATTTTCAACAGCTTTTGACCACGTAGCTGAACAATGGTGAAGGACATCTCTGTTGAAAATGGAAGTCCAAGACAAACAGCTTTTGTTAGCTATCCTACTGCCATTCCATTTTCTGTACAAATTAAACGTGTCTTTTAAAGAGTGACTGAATAAAGTGTCAGTTGATGGTTTGCTGGATTCTTTGTTGTTTTTTTGGGGAAGGCATGGGGGGTGTGGTTCCAGTTTGTCTGTTTTAAGGTGTTTTGGTGAGAGTTTTGTGGACTTTGTTTTGGTTGTTGTTTTCTTTTATTAAACTATGCACAGAGTGCAGGAAATTCTGTGGTCACATAAGAGACCTATTACATATATCCGTGACTGGATATTTCTCTTCCTGGGATTATTTTCTGTATGTTTGCAGTACAAATTAATATATTACTTTTGCATTACTGATAAAGCAAAGCCTAATTTTCTATGCCCTGCAGACCTCTGTTGCTGTCTCCTGTTTAGTCAGGCCTTTGGCCAGTTCTGTGATCATGTTTTTCCACTATAATTAACCATATCAAAGCTAGCGTGTAGTAATTCTTTTCCATTGTGAATACACTAACAAGAATTTCAGCTTGGATGCTGCTAGGATTTAAAACAAGTACAAACTATTCCGGGGCGGGGGGCGGGGGGGGGAATCATAGTAAGATTGTTTTTACATATTTAGTACAACAAATATTTCAGGTTCCAGAAAAACTTATGCAATGCCACAAGAAAAGTTCTGATTATCACAGGCATTTTTGTACCTTTCTGCTGCACAGTACAATTGTACAATAAAAATATATATGTATAATAAAGATGCTCTGTAAATACTTCTGGATGCTGATACAAGTAAATTTTTGCTGTTCTAATGATGCCCATTGCAGCAATTTGGCATGTATTATTAAGGTATTCATGTTTGGCAGTACAAATATGATTATTCAGTGAGCTTTTCTGCCAAGAAAACATGGACACAATACAAATTGTTATTTTCACTGTTTTCTCACAACAGCAGTGATACTTATCTTTTTTTTTTTTTTTTTTTTTTCAGTTCACCATGGAAGACAGCCTTTGTTTCACTTGCATATTGCCTTGTTTTTGCAAATGAAATATAGCAGTGATACTGATTTTTTTGTTACGGGTATAGTTTGCTTAATTCACTTTTGACACATGTCTATAGCTGTATGTTATGTGATTTCGGGTATCTACTATTCTATATATTATATATTCAATATATTATATATTCTATAAGTATTCTACTTCCATCATAGAGCTGAAAACTTAAATTTGTATTAACATTTAAAGACATCCTTTAAAGTTATGATGAATCACTAATACAGGTCTTCTGTGTAAACAGCACAGCTGTTTAATGAGTCAAATGACTGAATTCTGATTTACTCAGAAGTTTCTTCCCTTCCCCTCAAAGGCTGCAGGGCAAAATTAATTTAGGGATGAAAACCGTGGAAGGAGGATAAAACTCCATCAACTCTTCAGGAAACAAAAGAGTTTCTATAATCATAAGAATGCATCTCAGCTGTATGGTATGCTCTGTTTCTCCTAGAATTTAATTTATTTGAAGTTCCCTAGCACTTGATAAAGATATTTGATGGTAAAGACCAAATAAATAAATTTTAACTCAACATAGCACTAATCAGAATTCTCCTATTTCTCAAACCAAACCAAACCAAATTTTGCCTAATGCTGCTGTAAGCAGCAATAAGCAGACACTGACATCTGGTGACTAATGGTACACACTACAGCAGCAAAGTAATACAAAATTTCCTCTCTAAAATGCTAATGCAGCGAGAACCAAAATGCATAAATCATTCTTATAACCATGCTGAACATTTTCTTTGCACTACAACAACAACAACAACAACAACAAATCCATCAGAATGGATGGGGAAGGACCAACAACGGAAGTTGAGGTTCTGGCTTTCCCAGAATACACCTGTAAATTATTCTCTTTTATCTAAAGGATAACCAAAGTCTTCCATCAATCTTTTCTTCCTGATTTTCCTGCACTCTCACATTACCCTAAATGAACATATATATAGTAACTCAAAAAAAGACAAATAAAAAACTATTAATTACACGCAAAATTAGAAGTTTGACAACCTTTGAGATTTTCTTACCTCTGCTTAGTTACATAGTTTTTTCAATTCTCATATAAAATCACCCACCCATGCTCCTCCCCATTACCTTGAAATACTCTTTTCTAATCTGTTTACTTCTTCTTCTTTCTTCATTCTGCCAAATCACTGGCTGTGTTTCCGGCCAGTGCTGCTCATCCACTGAATCCTTCTGGTTTTCCAGAGGCTACAAGGTTCAGAAATATTTTTATATAAAAGGTAAATACACCTCATGTGCATTACCACAAATTATTATGAACTGTAATTATGAATTGTTTGCCTCTCAGAACTAGCTTTTTAACATGAAAGTGCTATTAGTCTTAATGGTGATTCTGGTAGAAATCAAATAGTTCCTTTCAAATCCTAATACCTATTTCACAGAAGAAAAAGAAACTATGAAATAATTCTTAAGAAAATAACACCCTTTCCTGCATTGAGCCTAATTTTTGCCAGTATGTTAGGAAGCCATCTAAGGCTGCCATAAATAACTTCAAAAAAGCAGAAGTTTGGTTAGCCACCAGCATAGCAAAATTCTCAGTCTGAATAGTCACTGCACAGGAAAAGGATGGCTGCAGGACAACAATTTAAGTTGTTAACTCTAAATACCTGATGGATTCAAATCTAAAATATTAAAAAGTATCCTCTGCAATTTTTTTATCGTATCATGCAAGTTTCTCAGTGAGGTATGAGGAATGAAAGGCCTACACAAATTACACCATTTAGAAATTAAAAAAAAACCCCAGAACATACAATTTATATGTAAAAAAGATATTAAAACCAAGTAAGTAAAACTTACGTCTCACTACTTTTGAGATCTTCAGCTATATGCTCTTAAAACAAAAGGCCTTTATAATTCAACATACACCTCAAATTATCTTGAAGCATCAGTTCTTCAAAGATTTTATATTTTCCACCACAATTACATACATACAGTAACTATGTGTTTAAGCAAGCATATGAATGTATAACAGTTTTCTGACAGAAATACAAAACCAAAACCAAAAATCATTCAAATACGATGCTACTACATTTATATTTGAGTATTTACCTGCCAGCTGTATGGGGACACTGGAGAATTCACTTCATCTGTTGAGACACTAAAAAAAAAGATGAAAAGCAGTATGAAATTTACTACTTTTCTGTGTATTTTAAACCCAAGTTACTTTAAAATATCAAAAAAGTGAACACTTAAAAAGCAGCTTCTTTGCAGCACTACAGTATTTTTTGGCTACCTATATAAGGATGTCACAATGTGCCTAAGTATGACCACTTGATTAAAATCTCACATCCTATTTCACGCTCCTTTACCATATGCTGACAATAGACCTTCCACACTACAGTACTTTATTCAGATAAAGATGTTTCTTAAGCATGTTGATCTTTAGAGATTACTAATGCATCTTCACTGTTTTGTTTCCATTTCCTTCAAAGCTGACAAACTTCTCTACTCTTAAACTTTTGGGAGACTCACATACTTCATACCAGTAGGGAAGGGAAAAACATTTTAAGATGGGACAGTAAAACTGCAAAATCTCAAGAAATGCACTCTGGAACAGGGGCTGCCTGAGATTATTGAAGGTTCTTGGGAAAATAAACATGTTTACATTTGGTGGCACTTCAAATTTTTCCTTCCAAATCCTTCTGTAAAATTCACTTCTATTATCTCACCAGCAACCACTTCATTCTCATTGTGACAGCTGGCTTCGAAGCTGTGCAGTGTACTAAAAGGCTAACAGCTCGGAATTGAATGCAAGAAGGATGGAAAACCATGAACAATTATAACAAATCTTAAAGGGAAAATTAGCTTTTGCTGCTTTGTATTCCTTTTCCTTCCTTTTTCCTTCTGTTTGCCTCAAACCAATAATAAACTTTTCAAAGCTGTTAGACATAAGAAATCTCTCTGAATCATGTCCAATAGTGTGATAAGCAACCCAGTTGAGAACTGCAGGAATTGCTGCAATAAATAATTGAGTTTTGTGTGTTGATACAGATGTATCCTATTAACTATGACTGGGGATATGACAGTCTTTGTACTCTATTTTTTGGTTCAGGATTCTATGTATCAGTGCAATAAAGCAAAAGCCAATCTGCAACACCTACCTGGCTGGGTTTTTTTTCAGGGGTGTTTATGTTTTGTTTGATTTGGTTTTAAGTCTCAGAACTGTTTCTGTCTCGTTAATAAAACAGGAAAAGGTAAATTTAATCTTTTCTGGATTGCCCTATAACATGAAGGCCATACACTACAAGAGGTGAGAGCATCCCAAAGAACAGAAACTGTATGTTAAGAAACTATGGACTGGAAATTCCAAATGTAAATGCAAAATAATTGCACCATGGTTCATTTAATCACAGGACATACAAGCGACTAGCTCTTGAAAACCACAGATAGCAATGAGAGAGAAGATACCCAAAAAAGGATATATCACATCAAAATATCTACACTGCATCCCTTTTCTATTTGAGTAAACGCTTTTCCTGATGTGCGTACCTGTACTGTATAGAGCTGCCACCTGCCCCAGTGCTCTCTAGCAATAGCCAAGAGCAGTTATGGCTTTTGTCTCCAAGATTTACAGCCAAACTAGGGCCTGGACACAAGCAGATACAGATTCTTTTGAAGATACACATTTTAGAAAATTATGGAGCTGGCAAAAATTGCAAAAGCCACTGTTTAAATGGAGTTCTTATTAGGAGGCTGCCAGTAAGTTCTCCCTCTGTAGCTTAAAAATGAAAACAGATTATTTCTTGACCAAATTGATTAAAAGAACTGATCTAGAATTCCTTAAGAGAGGGAGGGCTGAAAAATTGCTAAATTCTCTCTCACTCATATAGTCAGATATAGGAAGCTGTCATTTCCCAATTTTTCTAAAGACAAGGGTCTGGATATTTATGTTTGGTTTTGGTTTCTTGATTTCGTTGTGTTGGTTTGTTTTTTAAATTCAAAGAAAAAACACGAGAGTATAGCTCCTGAAGACAATGGATTCTTCATCAGCCATCCTCGACAAATAGTAAATGTTTTGCAGACTGAACTCCCACTAACATTTTTCCAAGAGCTCTTATGAGCACAAAAGGACTGCTAGGGTGGAAAATTTAGATGCCTAAGCAGAGCTAAAGTGACATTTTTATGTGACACAGGACCTAACACATCTGCACAGTGTTGTTACCTATGCAAGACATGACCTTCCAGACTGGAACTGGATGTCCAAAACATCACTGAATGCCTATCTTTAGGCATCTGAATTGCTGTCAAAATCAGACCCACAAATTAGTATCTGGATGACTTCAATTTCCCTAAAGGCTTGAAAGAGTTTTATTGGGTTTTTTTCTAAGTCTGAAAGAAGCTTAAGAACAGATTCTTTGTGTAGCTTCTATTTTATCTTGAGCTAAAAACATCACGACAGAAGATGGCAGTAGTGACACAGAATAAATATGAAAATTAATAAAATATTGAAATCTGTGATACATTAAAGTATATCAATACCATTTTTCAGATTCCATTGGCTGCTTCAGCCTGTTCCTTGCACTTACTGAAACTGAATGATTAAGAAGCCTAGAAAGAAAGAAACACAACAAATGTATTCAACAGCTTTGTAGTTAAACATTTTCCTTAGAATGTTACTTTGACTGCATAACATTTCCTGTAAATAAGAAGTTTTGAACATTAAGATAACATTTTCCATAAAATTATCATATGTATGACCAGATATGAAATCCAAGCCCAATCCTGCTTCCATTTAAATCAACAATATTGTTTCTAGCTCTTGAAATATTTCAAGTTCTGAATTTGAATAAGTAAAACGTGATAATTCATACCAAAAAGAAATCTCCTCTTTTCTCCCTATTTTTTTTTTTTTTTTTTTGACTGATCTCACACCTGTGTGAAGTTCTGCTGCCCTCAACACAGAAGGCTCCACTGTTCATTGAAATTAGAAGACCGGATAGTGAACCTAAAGCAGACAAGAAATGATATATAGATCGAGCACAAGAAGTCAGTCAGTAGAAGAAAGAAAGAAGGTAGCGGAGTAAGAAACACTACAAGTGCAAAGGAAATGTAAGGAAATAAGAGGTGGAAAATGAAGAAACACAGGCTAAGAACAAAATGAAAAGTCTAGTGCAGAAATGAACCAAAGGAAACTCCATTTTTCTAAATGATAAACATCAAAAAACCCTAAAGTTACAGAGATTCAGAAATGTTTTTTTATTCTGGAACAAACACATACCACACGTGCACACACAGGAAGAAGACATGAGCTATTATGGATGTTGAAAGTGTTAAAAATAACAAAACAATCAGTAACGCTTAAATGTTTTCAGGTAAATGTCATGTTAAATGGCAACTAGAATGAATAATTCTGAATTCTTGGAGGCACTAATACACTTCAACACTGACTTTATATGCAAAACTGTGATCAAAGTATATTTATGCTGAATTAAATACAGAACTAGACTGCATGAAGAATCAAAATATAGAAGAACACCAGATACTCATTGGAAGAAAGCACCTTTTTATATTTCATTATTATTACATAGGGCAGTAGGACTGTTAACTTCAAATGATTGATGATTTTTCAATCAGACTTCTCTGATGGGGTAATTTTGAGCTCACTAATCTTGTTTGTAGTTTAAGCCTCTCACTGTGTGAGCCTTGATTTAATGGAATTATGACAAGTTAAACCTGTAAACCAACAGTCTGCACCATCTGCTCCCTATATTTTGTCTTCAGGAACTGAATTTTGAGGGTACATTCCAGAACTAAATTACAGTATATCTTGAAAAAAGTGTTAAAAAATCACTATTCAGAGCATAGGCTATCAAACCATATTAAACACACTATTTTAAAATAACTAATTTTTAGAGAGAATTCCTATTTAAATTAGCCTTATGAGAAATTTAGAGAGACTTTGTAACAAGCTGTGCTCATTACAATAGAATAAGCTTTAAAACAAATTAAAAAAAAAAAAAAGAGTCATCTAAACACGTTCATGCAACACTTGCACAAAAAGTGACACTATCAGTGTAAATTCAATGATCTTATGTAAGATAGGTCACTTCCTTTCTAAACTCACTATATGAAATGTAAAGAAAAACTATTCAAGCTAATTCAAACATATATGCATATGCACTTTTCCGCTACATTGTTTCTAAAAAAATGTATATAATTATACTTTGTTTATAATAAAATCAAACATTTTTATACTTTGCAAAACAAAAACAAACCCAGAAATTTCTGAAACTTCCTGTTTAAAATCTGGAGAATATTGATGGGGAAGTAACAGCAAGTTCAGTATCTGTCAGATTAGGAGTTATTAGCAGTTACTAGTCCAGTCAAAGAAATCTGAATTTCCTGTGGAATAAGGAACTGGAAAGTTTTTAGTTAAAGAAACTGGAGAAGAAAATTAATCTGAATTTACAAAATTGCAGATTAAGGAATTCATGGCAAAATAATGTGCTTAGCTAGAAGAAGAGGAAAAAAAAATAATCACGGTAGTTTATGTTAAGAACTGTCTTCCAGGAAATACAATGCAAAACTGAGTATGCAAAATTAAAGTACAGGTAGAGCTCATATTCAGAAGTCACGCTCTTTTAAGTGTGGTGTTAACGGTGCGACAACTTCAGCAACTGTTTCCATTCAATCATTAAATCCAAAATGTTTTGGGGTTTTGGGTTTTTTTGTTTGTTTGTTGGTTGGTTTTGTTTGTTTTTTTTTTAATTAGATCAATTATCAAGCCAATTATTGACGGTCATACTGAATTGCTAGTTAAGAATTTGCATAAGACATTTGTGTTGGTACTGCTATTCATTTCCTACTTACAGTTCCTACTAACTACACAAAGTGTTGTTACAGAGGTAGCATATAAACTATTACTTTTAAAGGATTCTAAATCTTATACAAACTTTGAACTGTTAATTCCTCAACAGCACATACACAATGCCATATTTATAAAAACCAGTATCATGACTCATTTTTCTAGTTTTACATCATATAAGCATAACATCTACTCGAACTAGGAAATTATTCTAGGTTTGGACTCATTTTAAATGTTCTTTGAAGAGCTGCCTAATTAAAGGTTTCTCTGAAATAGTATCTCATCTTAAAGAACAATAAATGCATTGCAATCTATTTTAAATAACAAAATAACTTTAGGCTAATTTAGCCAATCCCTTTATTCTGTCTTTGTTCAAGAAATGGCCAAAATGGTTTATTTTGTCCACATTTTAAACTTTGGAAATCTGAAGCTCTACAAACACTTTATACCTTGATGCACGTCCTGCCGCCCTTGTCCTCTGGAAGAGTTTTTCACTGAATGAAGTTCTATAGCTTAATGGCCTTCGTCTGTATTCAGATTTCATGTACACCAAAGCCAAAGACGAGAGAAGGAAGCAGGATAGGTTGATGGGAGAGGACAGGGAAGTCATTAGCAAAGCAAGCAAAAAGAAAGAAGACTGCATAATTGTTTTATTAAAAAAAAAATCCACACTAAACGAGCAGAAATATTATTAGTAAGCTATTATTTCATGATGTTCACTTTTCTGAGGAGTCTCTTAAATGAAATTGAACATATTTTCCACAAACACAGAAATATCTTCACTAAACTTCTAAATATTATTCTTCTTGTTGTTGATGGTGAGAAATAAACTCACAAAACTACAGATCCAAAATCAAGGCTAGATTTTATATCAGAAGTGATTTTCCCATCATGTACTTAAAGATACATAAGTCAGCTTTAAACTAGAAAAGCTAAGCTAAGTAGTAAAACTTACAGACTAATAAAATTGCATATATCTGAACAATTCAAGAGCAAAGTAGAACCATTAGCAAGATCACTGCATTAAGATTCAAAACATGATGAATAAAATTTAAATTGCAGTACTTCAGAAGAGGAGTGGCTTGGTATTTCAAATGATGTGATAACCAAGAAATCTTAAAACTAAGCAACACTCACTAACGCCCCAGAACCTGAAACTCTTTTGCTGACAGCATTCAGTTCCTGTGATGACCCCCCTGCCTTTGGCACCAAAGTTACTGCTGTGGAGGAAGGGTGTTGCCTTTCAAAAT
>JAAGNO010029358.1:51040-72175 GCA_033439905.1 Ceryle rudis
TGTTCTAGTTTCCTTTTCTAATTGCTAAGTCTCTCTCCCTTATTCCTTTTCTCTTCCCCTTTGGGGAGGGAGGGGGGGTTAACAGAGAACGTCTGTTATAGGTCTAAGGGGCCGCCCTGACCCTAAACCATGACAAGTCTATAGGAAATCTATATCTCGCATCAAACTAACTGGAGGAAGTACCATCTAAATTATCTTGTATTTGAATAAAAATAACCAGTCAGAAAAACTGTATTGCAGGTTTCGTAACTCATACAAACGAAGACATAATAATTTTAACATAATACCAATAATCTACTTTTATGAACCATGCCTACATAAGTATACTGCTGAAAAAAAAATAAGAAGTTCACACACATCAAACCAGGAAATCAAGAGACACACAGTCATCTCTTCCCCTCCATAGGAAGCATATCACTGCTTCTCTAGACAGCAATTTTATGAAAAGAAACATATGTATCTTGAAAGAGTCTGTCACTTTAACTGTTTAACAGATGAACAAAATTTTCTCAATAAAGTGTCAAAAGCTTTTGGGTATAAGGCAGGTTAAAGAATAATTTATTTCTAACACAAGATATCTTAACTAATATTGTAATACCTGTGTTTCTGTTCTTGCTGCAGTAACTGAGCTGCTATTTTTCTCAGGTCAGTCACTTCTTTGAGTTCATCATCATCTTCAGCCAGCAGCTGTTCTTTCTGAAGTCTGAAAAATTAAACATTAGTGACTTGCCTGACTTCAGCAAAGCAAGTCACAAAAATGGCTACATTACAGCACTGTAACTTAGAAGAACTTCCTATAAGCTTATTTTCTGTACAAGAAGCAGCAATATCTGTCCAGTATGTGACTTCTTTCCTCCATGTCCAAGGACCTTGAAACAAAACTACCCTCAGCCACCACTGTCAGTATAACCTTCTGCAAAAAAAGATCAATATTTACCTTCTTTCATCTCCCCAGTCCTCATTCTGTTCTATTTTATGGGATTTCTCAGGATGTTTTCCCCGTTCCTTACATAGAATGAAAAATAAAGTTAGACTTAAATTCAAAAAACACCTAACTATATTGAAAAGTTTTTTCTTTTGTGAAGTTACCTTGATATAAGACAGCAATGGTCCAATCTGTACATCTCCTTGCTCAGGAACAGCTCTCTCTTCTGCATTTGGATCTATGTAATCATATACCTCCTGGTCTACTGAGGATTGATGAAGAATGGAAAGATTACTAAACAGTTCTCTCAACCAAATGTTATTCCTGATAGAAATAAGTACTTATGATAAATAGCAGATCAAGATAAAACAATGAAATCCTGTCTTCTTGAGCTAGAAATAAACTCTTTCTTTCTAGCCTTGTCTATTGATGATTATTACATTTTCTTCTGAAATTATGAAATACAATGTCAACATGTGATCCTATCATTTTGTGCAAGATTAGATCGCCTAAGCAAAAGTACTTTTGTGACACAATGACAGATACACAACAGGTATTACCTTTCTGTGGATCGAGTTTACTTCCCATCACTTGATTTTCATTCCTCAATGTCTGTTCCCTTGTTGATTCTGATACCTGGGAGTGAAGGCTGATTGTATCATCATCAGATGGCTGCAAAGACAGTCACATTTAATACAGAACTTAAATACAAATTAAACTGTTATATGATTTGCTAAGAACTCATAAATTAAAGTGCAAATGACCCTATTGTGAGGGATGGCTCCCCAGACAGACAAAGTAACATCAAGTGAGGTGGGGTTTTTTGTAGGTGGTATTTTGGGGGGAGAGAGGGGAACAGGGTTTAAGAGAATTAGTTTAAAGGAGTGACAGACAAAGGTTCGTTATGTAATATAATACTGAAATACGGTGTTTTGTTCAAAAAGGTCCTATCAAGCCCTGGTCAGTGGAATACGAAAAATGTACTTAGGTAATTTCTTATCTTAAGTCTTAAACTACTTTGACTCATTTGATGATTGAGGAGAAAAAAAAAAAAACAACAAACACACACACAAAAAAACCAACCAACCAAACAAAACCAACAACAACAACAAAAAACCCACAAAAAACCCAAACAAACAAACAAACAAACCCCAAAAAACCAACAACCCAAAACAACCCCCCACACACACAACTAATAGTATTTCTTGTTCTACAGTTGTCCCACTAATAATCACTCTGCATTTGTAATAACACTAATTGCCAAAAAATCTTTTGTTCTACACTATTCGTCTTTCATATCACAGTTATTAATTACAGCTCCTTAATCTGGATTTCTACAAATACACAGGGAACGTGTAGGGATTTTTGTGCATCACTTTAAACCTAGGGGATCATCCAGAAGTTTATTACAATTTAAACAATGAGGATTACTAACACGCACAATACTCAAGTATAGTCCAAATGAACTTTCATCTTCTGAAGTACATTCATTTCATTAATAGCAAAAGAAATGTTGTCCTTTGTGTAAAAAATGATTATGCACGTTACACATTAGAAGATCCAAACAATTCCTTAGGTTAATTTTAAAATTCAGTTTTAAAAATGTATGAAATTTGGACTGAAACCTTAACCAGAAAATTTAAAGCAATATATAAATATTTTTTGTCTGATACTGGCAGTCAAAGGGGTTAAGCTCAACTGTACAGTTATTCATGGAATGTTAATGCAACTTAGTTAGCATTTCTCAAATTATACAAAATACAAAAGAAAAAATTATAAACCCCAGAAATTACACAAATTCAACAGTGAAGAATACTCACTTCTGTTGTGGACAACCTTTTATCCCCATTATCACTTCCAATGCCAGAGTCTGGTCCATGATTTTTATTGGGATAAAAGTCTTCCATGCTATATTAACAAAAACAACACAAAAAGACACACAGAGGAATGAAAGAAACAGTATTTTCACTTTTCTGAAAGAAAATAAATATCCTTTTAAAAATATGTTCTCTATATTCATGTGCACTTGCTGATACAGAATTTTTGCCCAACGCCCCATGTGCAGAGAACAATCTCCTACGTGAGCTGTTCAAGAAAAAGGTATCAAAGCAAAGTTAAAGTGGAAACAATCAATTACAGTACTCTCTGTATCTATGCAATTTTAGAATTATTTTATTTCATTCAAAAATACCATCTTCAGAAAAGAAGGCTTCCTCTGAAAAAGAACACAATTCCTTGAACTGTATTGGCAGACCTGCTTTTATAGCAAATATACATTCACTAACAGACTTGTCATGTTACAGTGGTTTAACTCTGGCTGAATGTGAAATATTTCCTCCAAATTTATGCCTTTCAAAGATACAGAATTGGCAGCATTAGCAGGATGCACTGAAGCTTGATTTACATCATAAGATTACCTGGAAAGTTTAATTAAACAAGTTCTCAGTACTACAAATATGATGTATAGTGGTAATACCCATGACCTCATTCCTTTGCAATACATTTTAGTTGTAGACCTCAAGTTCAGTGGAGGCTTTTGGGGAGCAGTTGTAGATCACAGATTATAGGAGCATTTAGAAGCTACCTACAGACTGTGGACTAATTCCCTGTGAGACAGTTGCCTAAGACCAAGACCATAGACTGAATCTGAGGGATCAGGTGGTTCTGTGTAAGCTTTATTCATAACTTCCAACCTTCCTTCAGCCTTGAACATAGAGTCACAAGTTGCATATGATATTTTAAGAAAATAGGCAAAAAGCGAGTATTATTCCATATAGCTTCCAGTCGCACACCGACAGAAAATACAGAACCATTCTCCTTTAATTACTTAAGAGGTACTCAATACAGAAATCCAACAAGGTATTTTGCACTTTTTGACCTTGACTAATGTAATAAAAACCCAATAGTATTTCAATGATGTTTACGTTAGTTTTCCTTAAAATATACATTTGAAAGGCAGACTTTCCATCCAACAGACAAACTCTATATTCAGGATGTTTATTGGAACTTCTCATCTACTGTTTTGACATATCTATTTGGAAAATGAACAGCTGAGTTGTCCAATAAACAAATGTAAAATACACCTTTGTTCTGATTTCCAAATCGTTAGCGAGTACAATGAAAATTTTTCACAGCAACTCAGATGAGCCAATTAAGCTTCCAGTAACCATCTTAAAAAAATAAATACTGTGACTCCTAAATAGAGGACAATTAAAATATTGAAACTACAGCTATTGTCTGTAATAAACAGATCACTTCACAGTAAATGCTGAAGTAAAATAAACCAAAAAACCCACTGCTCACCTGTCTGTAAGTGGCTGGGAGGGGAGTCGTTTACCTAATGATGGAAGATCCAAAGAATCTGGTTTTTTATCTATTCTGAGGCACGCCTGAATGCTGAGGAATTTAAATATATGTACTTTACCCTTTAAGCATATCTGTTGGGAAACAAATGAACAAAACCCAAAAATTCTTAATTACATAGCATGTCTTTCAAAATGCACCCCAACAAATACTCTCTATGCCGAGCTTCTGTCCACAACTTCCCACTAAGAGAAACTGAGCTGAAATAATGAAAATCTGATTGCTATAACTCAAAGCTTCCTCTTTCTTAAGATCCTAATGGAAATATCTGAACCAGAATGCTTTAATACTAACCTGTGCTGGTGGTATCTGCATTGGATTGTTATCCAAAACTATAACTTGTAAGTGACGTAACTTTCTGTAACAAATTGGAATTTCTGTAATTTTATTACAAGAAAAATCCAGTTTTACCAAGGGAAGGTCTCCTAATTCTGCATTGGGGGAAATAAAAAGAAAGAATCAGATATCTTCTTAACACATTACCTAATTTACCTACATCAAAGAAATTAAGACTAGTAACTTACCATCTGGCAACATATGGAGATTATTTCTTCTTATGTTTAATTCTCTAAGTGACTGCAGTTTTCCTATTTGCTGTGGAAGAACCTGAAGTTCATTGCAGCTAATATCCTAAGAAATACACAATTAGTAATTTAACTGAACATCTTCAATTAAATTAAACAAATGAAAATTGTTATCAAAACTAGTATAAAGCATACTATTAAAAGTAATTTTAAAAAATACTATTTTTTTTCCCCTCAAAGGGAGTAAGTACCCTAACAGTATTTAGATCATGTTTCAGAAACTGAATTCAAAAAGTTAAACCAATGAATGATGAAAGACTGGTTTTGAGACTAAAACTGTAGCCTAGGAATCAGTAGTTTCTGGTGTAGTTCCTAAATAAGTCAAAAACTTCTTGTGCTACTGCTGGCAAATGATTTGCATTCTGTTCCTTTTACAAAAATTCTTCTACTCTAAAAAACCTTGAAGTGATCCATGCAACTACAAATTTACAAAGAGCAATAGCAGGGTCATCAGCTTTTTGGATACAAGCACTAGAGGGTGACAAAAGCAGCTCCAAGTGAACAGACTACAGCTATTTCTACTTTTATGTAGGCCAGACTAACAACCACATTGATTTAAAACCATTTCTAAGTTTTTTTAATTTCTGTTTCAATAACAATGACTTAAGAGACCAGCTTCCTAAACTGGATAACAATTATAATCTATCTGATGAAAAACCAGAAGCTGATTTTCAAGTCCGTAACTAGATGTCAGGCCTTAAAACAGAGAAATCTAGCCTCCTTCTCCACTACAAACTTCCAGCTCTTCAGCTGAGGCATTGCTCACCTGCTTTTGGCAACCACCACGTCTGTATATATCTGGATGTCTCAGAAAGCACAGGTTGCTTGGGATCAATTGTGTATCTATTGCAAGTTTTTCCTGTCCGTGTCATCAAACTTAAAATGGGATTCCCTTCCTAAAAGCATCTTTCTAATGCACTGCTTCAAGGCTTACATTATTTTCAATGTGTATATATATATTACTTAAATTCTAAGCAAGTATAATAGAGGTACTGTAATGCAACTCCCTAGTATGTCCTTATTCTTTCATCACACACACATTCTAGGTTTGACAGTAGTGAAAAATAAGCCAAAAGTACCATAACAGCGATTCTGAAGAACTCTTCATAAATTTCTCAGCAAAGAGTAAGGGACACTAGAAATGTCTTATAAATATTCAGAATCTCTCATATTACTTGTAATTTAAAAAAAAAAAAAAAAAAAAAAAAGTTAATTTATAGCTCAGAAATTAGGTCACTTTAAAAGAAATCTCCAGGGCATACACAGCTAATCTGGGAACAGATTGCTTGCAATGGTCATGGAAATCATACATACTGAGAAAAAAAATCAAATAAACAAACAAACCAGACCTAATCCAAGTGCAAGGTCAGCAAATAATTGTACATAGTTCTCCAAAATACACGAGCTGAACATGGGAGTAAAAATCAGAAATATAAAGAAGGCAATGGACAACAAAGTACAAAACTTTACTGTGCCACAGGATAAAACATGTTGCACAGAAACCTCAGGTGTGAATATTACACACCATTCCATACACCCCAGTGAAAACAAAGGAATGGTAGAAATGGGATGGAGAAAGAAAAAAGGCAAGAAACAAAGTCCCATAGAAACAGACAACAACAAATGAATAAAATAACTTGTGAGATAAACTCTTCAGCTGGAAAGAGGATTCCTTATAGCATATAAGAAAAATAAACAGAATTACAATTACTGTAATGAAGGTAAAATAAAAATTCACCATTTTTAACAACACACAAGTGAGGGACTCAAAATAATTTGAAGAGTGATTTTATTTATAAGACTCAAGCTTTATTTAACCCAACATACTGCATTATGTTTACCCCCATTTTTTAAACTCTGTAATATTTAAGCTCAAGCCCTGAGAAAAAGCAGTAATCAATTTTACATTTTGTAATTTTTTTTTTTAATTATACTGTAAATAAACTACTTACAGTTTGTTTACTTAGTGCAATAGTTCACCATTGTACTTACCAATTCCATTAGATCTCTCAACTTCCCAATTTCTTCTGGAATGGAGACCAGCTTATTATTACTGACAACCAGAACTTTAAGTGGAAGATCAAACAGGTATTTTGGCAATGTTGATAAAAGATTTCGACTTGAAAGAAAGAAAAATGAACAAGCAAGGCTAGGTTATAATTTTCTTTTTAAGCCTGACAGGGAGTCTGAGAAGCACATTGTACAATTTTTTTCCTATTAGAGGAGGTATTCTTTACCTATTTCAGTTTCATCTAAATTTAAGCTGCAACCACCATCATGAATTCCTCACCAAATAAAGCCTCTCTCAGATACGTGAATTTTAGGTCCCTATCTTCACTTGCTGAATTAAGTATATGCTGTAACTGGATCTAACACTAAAATGCACGGAGAAATCTGCTAAAAGAAATAATATTGTTGATGTTTACTTTTATCCTGCTTTCTGATATCTTCAGAAGGACCACCTGATCTGACAGTCTACCAATATAATGTTCATGTTCTCAGCAAACCAGAACTTTATCAACAAAGCCATTGCTTCTGATTTCGTGTAGTCATGACACTCCTGAGTCATCACAAAAAGCCCTTAACGTCTACTTATTAATTTGCTGAGCAACATTTTGGAAGGAACATTGCAATTAAGTTTTAATTAAAAAATTATTTCATTTTTGTATATAATTTTCCAACGGCACACAGGTATATCTGCTTTGTACACAAGAAATATACTGTTACTGACAATTTTATTTAAATCCATATTGAAAAAACTACCAACTGCAGACTGTCACTGCTAGAAATACACAGAATTTTTCAAATATGGTACTTGTGCATTTAAAAAGACCATTGGAAAACCAAGTCCAGCCTGTTCAGATATGGTATAAAAGTAATTCCTTTTATACACTGAAGTAAAAAAATTCAGTAATTGCTGAATCTACAACTGGGTAGAGGCCATTTCTATTAAAAAAAAAGAAAAAGAAAAAAAAGAAAAGCTTTTTGTTGCTTGTTTTTTTTGTTAAGTGCTGACATTTCTGTTCCCACTATATTAAGAAAAACCCAGAGGTTTTACTGCTTAATTAACATATATCAGAGCATGTTTTCCTATTTTTTAAATACAAAGCTGTTTATGTTATTTTTCTGCATGACTACAGTTCATAGGGCTGCAAAACCAACCAACAAAAAAAAAAAAAAAAAGAATTGTCCTTGCAACATTTCAGCTTCAAAGAAGTACTGCCATTTTAACACCATGAAACGAAAGCAAACTTCTATCAGTATCTTTATAAACCTAATGTATTCATTCTTTTAATTCTAAGTGAACAATGCAAGTTTTGGATGAAGACAAGTATCTTTTTTTAATGTTGTAAAAAGCAGATATGATTGGCTTTTTGGCTGGAAAGCATGAGAAATAAAAATATAATGTGCATGTAAACATGTTTTAATTGATTATAAAAATGTGGCAATGAAACAGTCATTCTCTTCATCACTGAGATTTCCTCTGGTTTTCTTTAGGTGTTTTTGGTTGGTTGGTTTTGGGTTTTTGGTGGATTTTTTTCTTTGATTTTGTTTGTTTGGTTGTAGTTTTTTTGGTTCGGGTTTTTCATTTGGGTTTTTGGTTTTGCTTTTTTGTTGTTCTTGTTGCTTTGTTTGGGTTTTTTGTTTGATTGGTTTTGTTATTGTTTTTGGGGTTATTTAAAAAAAAAAAAAAAAAAGAGCTGCCTATTTCACTGTGGCTTGCACCATACATTTCTTAGTCATCTGAATTCACAATTAGAATTTGGGATCATGTGGTTTTCTTCTGCAACAAAATACTGAAACTAATAAGCCAGGATTATAGCTTGTTCTTCAGCTACTCTAGTCCCCCACCTTCATGCACTGCAAAAATAGTCCTCAAACATAAGCATAAAAATGAAGACAAAGCACAGTAAGCAAACAATGACTAGAAGAGTTGACTTGAAGTAACACCAATGCCCAGTTAGAACTACATGCTACTGTGTAAATAATGGTAGTCAGCACCTCAATTACCATCAAAAGAGAAACTGGCTGTTACTGCTTTGTGAAGAAAGTTAGGTCAAATTTCTTTCAGAAGATACTGCAGTTATTCATATCAATAATCCTCTTTAGAGCAGACTACTCTTAAATTATCACTCTACGTAGTGATATTTGTAGCTTTCAAAACATAGAGCACTGGAACGGGCTCCCCAGAGAGGCTGTGGAGTCTCCTTCTCTGGAAATTTTCAAAACCCGCCTGGATGCGTTCCTGTGTGACCTGTGCTAGATTATATGGTCCTGCTCTGGCAAGGGGGTTGGACTCGAAGATCTCCAAGGTCCCTCCCAACCCCTAACACCCTGAACAAACAACAGAACAATTTTATCTATCTGTGAAAAATGAGAGCACAAGGGCATTCAATGATCTGATGAAGCAGAATGCCACCTCTCCAATGAGATAATTTATATAAAGTCCAAAGATAACAAGCATTAGCATCACAGAATCACTTAGGCTGGAAAAGACCTTTAGGATCATTGACTTCAATTATACTCACCTAATGTTAAGGTAGGTAAGCATTTGCAGGTTTTTAATAGATTCTGGAATGGATTTGATGCAGTTGTGATACAAATTTAATGTTTCCAGTGGTGCAAACAACCAGACATCAGATGGAATTTCAGTAAATCTGTTTTTTGAAAGATCTAGAAGTAAAAGGGAAAAAAAAAAAAAGTCAAAAATTTCCCAACAGTTAGAGGAGATAAAAGTACCCACTGTTATTCTTGTCATGTTCCTAAAAATTAAGGTGTTGCAAGAAGTGTAAAATAATTCAGTTTTACCAGATGCTATTGCATATAATTAATACACAAAAAAAATACTTTAAATACTAAAAGACTATTGTTTGATATGTCATTTTAACAGAAAATAGAAAGATGAGAGGAATTCAAAACTATATTACCCACTACCTAATTAAGAACATTTAAAATGCAACTGAATATCAATTATGATTGCCCTTCCTCTATCACTCTTTGTTCTGTGCAACTATTGTGGTTTCTTTCCTTCATTTCTAGGTGAAACAGTAAGTCAAACTACAAACCCAGTAAACATTAATTTTCCTGTTTGACAGCTACATTAGAATCTAATCTCACTGTACTAAATAGCTATAATGCTAAAGCCAAGTTTGCAAAAAAATGTACATATTTATTTTGCCTAAGAACTACAATTCTCACCTAAAAATGTTCTTTATTGCAAGCACAGTATCCAAGACATTCTCCAGTTACTTAGCTTAACTCCAGTTATAACATAGCTAAAAATAGAATAAATTTGCAAAAAACAATGCCAAATGCATTTAGCTATAAAAATTAAGGATGCAGTTTAGCCCAGCCTAAGAGCAGAATGAGAAGCTACCTCTGACAGTGGAAACATAATGCTTGAACTACTTATTTTTACACCGAATGACTGCATTTTGCAAATCTGCATGCAAAAGATATTAAAAACCAGCCCACTACAAAACCACATACAATCTCTGACTACATTAAATCATTAGTAAGACCAGAAAATCCAAGTGGGATGTGGCCCAAAGATCCTGGAAATTATCATTTAACTACCAAAACCCATGTCATAAAATATCTATGAAACTATCTTGTAAGAAAGTTCTTTACTTAAGAACAACTGTCCACTTTTTTGAAAGTAACTCTAGTTCTCAACCAAAGATATTTCAAAAGGATGTGGTTTCTCAAAAATGCTGAACAAACTCTTAACAAAGCAGCAATACAGATCACTTACTGTTTCAGGCTTTAGTTCTCAGTTTTTAACACTTGCATGATTTAACTGCTTCTGCTTACCTCCTGTCGCATTATTATTAGAACAAACTGTACACTATACTAAAAAAACAGACTAGAAAGTGGCTGGAAAACCTCTGTCAGGTTGGAAAGTGGCACCAACAGGCTCCAAGAAGAGAGCCAGAAATACAACTGGCAAATCAGCTGTGAGCAGCACTTCTTGGGTCTAACACTAGAATTATTATCATTTAGTATCTTTATCAACAACATGGGAAACAGGACAGAATGTGCCTTCAAGAAGTGCATGGACAACACTAAGTTGAAGGGAACAAAGAAACAACTCTGTGCTGGAGGGACCTCACCTAGCAGATGCTCCATCTATTTTACTCAAGGCAAACACAAAGAATTGCACCTGGAGCAGATGAACTCCTCACACTAAGTGGGCTGGAGGACAACAGGGTAGCAGATAGTTTTGCAGAGAACACATGATGCTGACACAAAACAGGCTGTACTCAAGTCACCAGTATGCTTAGCAGTGTGCTGCAGATGCCCACCAAATAAAATAGACTCGTACAATGAAACATCACCTTCTAGTGGCATTATTTTTGGAAGTAGCCTCAACTTTGCTTCCTGAAGTCTAGAATATGTGAAATTTGTGAGCTAACTGGCTGTGACTACGTTGTTCCATCATTTCTAAGAAACATTCTCAAGCTATAGTATCATAAAGCCTTCCTTTACATCAGGGCATCCACTGCTGACAATGAATTCTGCAAACTCTATCTGTAAGAAGTAGAAAGATCTAGGTTTCAGGACTGGCATTCTTAATGAACTGAATGAAAAATGGAATAATGTTAACTAAAATTAAACATCCCAATTAAAATGAAAAAGCTTATTAAAAAATTCAGCATAGCTTGATAAAGTTTTCACAGCAGGTGAAGTTTGTTTTCTGTTTTCCACCACATCAGTTTTCAAAACATTATAGAAAAATGGCAGCTTTCACATGAAAGAATTTTCTGCAAAACCCTTTTTATGTTAAACAAAGGCTCTCTTATTCTAATAATCAGCAGAGGGTGACAACTGTGTGCAGAAAAGATGCTTGCTGGCACCTTCTACAACCTCCACCACACTGATTGACACACACTCTTTGATACAACCCCATTCTGAAGATATCAGCTCTTAGGCTCTGCCTGATTTTATCAGCAGCTGGAAAGATATCTGAAAGCTAGTACAAAGATCTAGTCCACAAAATACAATGTCAGAATCTCATCGTACTGCCACTGATCCAAAGAGCAGTACTGTAGGTTATGTATCGGAACTTGAAGATTCAAGAGCACCATGAAAATTCTGCCGCCCTGTGTGCACACAGCCATACCCCAACCACACGTTTTGGAAAGACACAGGTTAAAAAACAGTTTTGCTGTTTCTTCTGCAGAAATGAAACCCAGAGGTGGGCCAGACAACAACTATAGCATGCACCAGCTCTCTGCTCTGGACAATGAGTAGACCAAGACTCAGGTGGCAATACAAAATGAGCTGTGGTTTCTAGCCTGGCCTGACAAAAACCACATGAGCAGTCTGGATGAAGAAAATATATATATAAATTTAATGATATTTGTATTACCATTGAAAACACTACACTAAAAGCAACGCCTTAAAACACTGTGGGGCAGGGATTACACTTTTCTACTATGAAACCCAGAAGTTCTATTAAAATAGAAAAGGATACCCATTATCTGTCAATAATAAAATAAAAAGATAGTTAAAGAGTTGGAAGCCAGTATTGCTCTTCCAAGCAATTTATTCGTTCATTGCAAAACAGTATTAGAATAGCCCCAGGTGTTCAGATCTTTCTAAAGAGAAAGACTAGAGTCTATGTAGTTTTCTACAACATTCATACATGAAAGGTACTCAGAGCTTTTTAAAAACAAGTAACTCTATTCTTTATTCAAACTGGAAAATTATTTCTATTCCAGAAATGTTTTCACAATGAGTAAAATTGTAAGATGAGTTCATCTATTAGGCTAAATAAAATCTAGATGTGAGGCTTATGCAATTCAGGTACCTTTGAAGACCAATAACCCAATGTATAACTGAGAAAATATTGTGAGAAAAAAAGAAGGAAACTTCTGGAATAGTGTTCCTCTATAAAAAAGACAGACTTAATCTTGATCAAAACGGAAGCACTTTGCTGGCACTTAAAATGAGAACGGTTTTGTAAGGGTTAATAGAAGAAGCAAAGAAAACTGCTAAATGCAGAAGCACAGATGATTTAAGATGGCACCTCATCTAGAAGTGAGATTATAGGAATTTTACTTAACCAGTTTAGACTAGAAAACTCCAAACTGGGGGTGTTATCTGAGGACTAAATGGAAGACATTATCCATGACTGCTCATAAATCACAGGGGTATTTCAATTCTCTCTCTCTGCAGAAACAATGAAAGTGAGTGCACCAATACTAAAGGTTAAATTTAAAAAGGGAACTACAAAAATATGAAGAAGTTGGTTGCAAATTAATTTCTTTTTAACAGAAGAGTAAAGTCTTTACTGACTGTAAGACAATGTCTAAAATACAATACATTCAAAGTTCAAAAGGAAAGAATTACAGGAAATCAGTCTGGACAATTAAGAAGGTATCTTGTATAAATTTAATCCATGATCAAAAAGAAAAACAAAAAGCTCAAGCTGCCAGGTTTCAGCAGTGTGCAGTAAGGTAGTCAAATAGCATTAACATCATGTTTGCCTTGTTTCTGCACTTTTCCCTAAGCATTCACTACTGCTTATTATCAGAGGTATGAGGCTAGAACAGACTGGCCTTTTATTTCATCCAGTACAATCATTTTTATATTCACACTTGGCATGCATTACACAAAGAATTTGAAATACAAGACTTAGAAAAATTTACATTTGAACCACATCTTGTGGTTCTAACACTTATAATAAAAACTATTCTGACCCATGATATTGCTGTTAGGTTTTTGTTTGCTCAAAGTGTTCCAAAATTTTACTTAGAAACTAGATCAAAACCAGTAACGCACCCCTCCACAAAACCATGATCTGCTCTCCTAAGTGTAGCTTTTCCTTGCCAGCTTTTCTAGTAAAGCTTAAGACAAGTCTAAACCATAAAAACAGAATCTAAGAACAATGGTAGCTATATAAATAGCCCTAAAGAAGTCAATTAAAATAAAATATAAAATATAAAAAATAAATTATAAAAAATAAAATCAGAAGTGTTCTGACCTGATCCTAAAGATACACTTTTAGCCAATCTAAACACAAACCCGAGATCATCACACAGAACAGGGGTAAAATTTATTGGTCTGTCAGCTCAGGATCATTCTAGAGAATTAAAAAAAAAAATAAATTAGTCTAAAACACTGCAGAAACACCTACATATGATAAATGCAGGAGATAGAAGTTTTCCATGTCCGCAAAACACTGTCATCTTACAATTCAAATCCTGTAGCAGTCAAAATTTATATTAAACAATAACAACATTAAAAAAACCTCTCAGTTTAATTACATTTCACACAGTTATTATTAATTCGCTTAGCAGGCAAATGTTCACACTTAGTCTAAGGCTCCAAAATCACCTTATGACCACATGTCCTACCAACTATTTTTCTGTTACACAAATACCCCATCTTTCTTTTCCTTTCAAGCAGAAAGTCGAGTCTCCCTCCTTAAGGAGGGTCCTATAAAGAGAAAATTATCAGATTTGCATTCTATCTGATGAAATTCCAAGACTGTTATAAGCAATGCAGACAAGACTTAAGGCTTTCCTAATGTGTCACCTTGTCCACAAGTAAGGACATGAGAATCAAACACCTTTAACTTCACAATCAACCATGGTAAACAATGGGCATTATCTGTACCATAGTATTCAACGAACAGGAGATGAAATATAAGAAATTAAGTTCTGTTACACAAAGATATTCCAGATGCTGAAATGTCAAAATAACTGAAATGAATCAGCCAGTGAATGCATGCATTTCCTATCTCCCCAAGGAGGATGAAGGAAAGTTAAATCCAAGTTGTGAAGCGTTTAGAATTAACCATAAAGCAAAGATGCATGCACGAAATATAAAGAATTGATCTGGTCGGAAGTGACCTTTAAGGTCATCATGTCCAACCATTAACCCAGCACTGCCAGGTTACCACAAAACCATGTCCCTCAGCACTACATCCAATCATCTTTTAAATGCCTCCAGGGAAGGTGACTCCACCACTTCCCTGGGCAGCCTGTAGTTCGTATAGTGAAATCTGTCTCAAAAAAACCCAAACAAAAACCCAACTCAGACTATAAAAGTCTACTACCTTAAGCTCCTATGGGCACAGTGAGAGAAGTATGAATCCAAAGCAAAGAATAGGCCAGCCTGACAAAACTTAAGAATTAGTCTCAGAAACAAGCCAAGTAGAAAAAGACTCTCCAAAGAGGGTCGCTATTGTTCATGACTGTGGTTCAACAAGTAATTCCTCATCAGCTGAATAAGTTCCTTAGCTCCTATCCTATTTCATATTACACTAGTACAGTTTGCATAGCAACACCATGAAAAGTGCTATTTTGGTCCTCAGGAGCGTGTTCCAAGCCTGTACATCTCCCATTCATGTATGTTTGTAATGCTACAAAAACTGTATTTTTTCATTATTGTTAGTCTTGCTATCTTCTTTAGTGGGAATAATTAAATGTGGATGCTCAGAAATTTTATTAAAAAAAACCCTACTGATGAGCTACCACTAAACATGATTTATCCACACATGAAAGCATCATCCTACATTTTAATACTACCAATATCAAGCTTCCAAAGACATTGAAGAGCTGCTAACAAGTTACAAGTGTTTGAACGAAACAATTCAGAAAATAAAAATACTTCTATTACATTTTCCTCCTTTCTTGTTTGAGAAATCAGGCAAAGATGCCAGGAGCCCTATATGGATAAACAAGGAACTCCTGGCCAAAATCAAATACAGAAGGGGAATCCACAAATGGTGGAAGCAAGGACAGGTAACCTGGGATGACTACAAGGAGTAGTTCATGAAACCAGAAACCAGGTTAGAAAAGCTAAAGCCCTGATGGAGTCGAACTTGGACAGGGACATTAAAAAATAACAGAAAAGGATTCTACAGCTATGTCAGAGAAAAAAGAAAAACAAGAAGGACTGTGGGGCCTCTCCAGAGGTGGCCTGGTGGAGTAGGCTGAAATACTCAATGACTTTTTTGCTTCAGTCTTTACTGGTAACCGCTTGAGCCACACCACCCAAGTCACAGAGGGCACTGGCTGGGTCTGGGAGAGTGAAGAATCACCCACGGTAGGAGCAGATCAGGTCCAGGAACAGCTAGAGAACCTGAAGTTGCACAAGTCCATGGGACCTGATAAGATACATCCACAGGTCCTAAAGGAACTGGCAGCTGAAGTTGCTAGGCCACTAGCCATCGTATTCGAGAAGTCATGGCAGTCTGGTGAAGTTCCCCCAGATTGGTAAAGAGAAACACAACCCCCGTTTTTAAAAAGGGAAGCAAATAAAACCCAGGGGACTACAGACCAGTCAGCCTCACCTCTGTGCCAGGTAAAATCATGGAGCAGATCCTCTTGGTATCTGTACTAAGGCACATGAAAAATAATGAGGTGAACAGTGACAGCCAACATGGCTTCATTAAGGGCAAATCGTGCCTGACTGATGTGGTAGCCACCTACAACAGAGTTACAACTCTGGCTGATGTGGGAAGAGCAACTGATGTAATCTACCTGGACTTCTGCAAAGCACTTGACACTGTCCCATACTGACATCCTTGTCTCTAAGATGGAGAGACATGGACTTGATGGATGGACCACACAGTGGATAACGAACTGGCTAGAAGGTCGCACTCAAGGAATTGTGGTCAATAGCTTGATGTCCAGGTGGAGACCAGTGACAAATGGAGTTCCTCAGGGATCTGTTCTGGGCCCAGTGCTGTTCAACTTCTTTGTCAGTGACATGGACAATGGCACTGAGTGCACCCTCAGCAAGTTTGCCAATGACACCAAGTTGTGTGGTGTGGTGGACTCACTTGAGGGAAGGGATGCCATCCAGAGGGACCTCGACAGGCTTAAGAAATAGGCCAATGCAAACTGCACGAGGTTCAACAAGTCAAAGTGCAAGGTCCTGCATCTGGGCTGGGCCAATCCCAGGCACAATTACAGACTGGGTCCAGAGTGGGTTGAGAGTAGCTCTGAAAAGAAGGACTTGGGGGTGTTGATTGATGAGAAGGTCAACACGAGCTGACAGTGTGCTCATGTGGCTTGAAAGGCCAACTGTATCCTAGGATGCATCAAGAGGAGTGTGGCCAGCACATCAAGAGAGGTGATTCTCCCACTTTACTCTGGTGTTGTGAGACCCCACCTCAAATACTGCATCTAGTTCTGGTGTCCCCACTGTAAGAGGGACATAGATCTGTTGGAACAAGTCTAGAGGATGGCTGCAAATATGATCCAGGGGCTGGAGCACCTCTGCTACAAGGATAGGTTGAGGGAGCTGGGATTGTTCAGCCTGGAGAAAAGAAGACTCTGGGGGGACCTTATAACTGCCTTCCAATACCTACAGGAAGGCTGGAGAGGGACTCCTCACAAGAGTGTCCAGCAATAGCACGAGGGGAGATGATTTTAAACTGAGGGAAAATAGGTTTAGATTGGATCTTCGGAAAAAGTTCTTCAGTATGAGGATGGTGAGACTCTGGAATAGATTGCCCAGAGGGGCTAGGAATGAGCCTTCCCTAGGGTTGTCTAAGGTCAGGTTGGATGAGGCCTTGAGCAACACAGACTAGTTGAGCAGCATCCCTGCCCATGGTGGGGAGGTTGGATTAGATGATCTCTAAGGTCCCTTCCAGCCTAAGCCATTCTATGATTCTATGAAATCCTGCCTTGAGAGTAAAAAGGTAACAATAACCACAGAAATAGTATATAGTAATTGTTTATTAGCAAACTGAAGCTGCCAGTTTCTGTAGTGGTATTTCAGTAGTGACTATCTACATAATCTAACAACGTGATTTGGTTTTAGTGTAATCACTAAGAACATGCTTGTTTTCTATCTTGTTTTAACTTTCAAAAGAGTCAGGTAAGTACTATATAAATGACAATCATTCTAAGACCAGGGAAAATGGATTCATGAGTAAGCAGGTATTCAAAATTACTTCTTGAGTTTACTGATCTTAAGCTGAAGTCTGTAAACCCGATATTAAAGTGACAAATGTATGTATGTAAAAAATCAGTAAAATTAAAATAGTATGTTTCCAAGTCTATTAAAGCTTGAGGCTCCTTGTGCAGTTTGTTGAGAATCTAAGAAAGGAAGTAAGAAAGTAAGAAAGTAAGAAATCTAGCTTTCATTACCAACCATAGAAATGGCTCTTAGCAGGAACAAAGCAATTTCATTGTACCAACACTTTCTTCAGTCAGAAAAATGACAGTAACTGAGGCTTCCAGGAGCATCCAGAAAACATATTTCACAGAAAAACTGAAGTATCACTGGAGATTCCCAGCTAGACACAGTCCCGAGCAATCTGCTCTAACTGGACCTATTCTGAGCAGAATAGAGTTCTAGACGACATATAAAGATCTATTTTAATCCATGTAATTACAGGATATAAAATTGTAGTTTGTCTGTATTACAGGAGTATAACCATCTTAGCACTTTGGGTATTTCAAATATCAGGAAAACTAAAGATGCATCAAAAAAGCCACGTGTGCCTAAATATGTATCTGCTTTCCGTAAATTATCTCAATCCTGCCAGGCGTCAATTTTGATGACAGCATTAATGAAACACAAACCTTCATTTGGAGCTGGGGGAAGGACAGGGGAAAGACAAAAATCCCCCCAAAGCAACAGTTACATTCACTCCCATGACTACAGGTGACTACAAGCAGCTTTTACTTTTTTTTTTAACTGTGTGTTTGACAGAGCACAGAGTATCTTCTGTTTGAAAAAGATAATACAAAGTGGTGTTTGGGTTCTAAATCAAACAACTGAAGACCTAGGAAATACCTGCTTTATGGTTATCCACGTCAGTAATTTTAGTTACATCCCCAGTCTGTGTGGTTAAAAAGACAAATGAAGAAACCGTACACGACCACACAAAGTTTCTCATCAAGCACAGAGGAAAGGTTGTACAGGCAACCAGAAACTGTATTTTATAGATTCTAAGTTCTTGTCTTTTCAATCTGTACAGCACTAAAGAAATCACTTACAAAAAATATACTCTTACTACATTAGAGACTTAAAAAAAGGCATCCTATGAGAAGGAACCACAGCTCTTCCATGTCAAAAACATGTTACTGTAACCGGAACAGACCAACAATTGTCTCTCACAGACTTCTACTACCGGGGAGGCAGGACTGAGATCCAGTACAGTGGCTCTGAAAGCCAGGCAGCCTTGAGGAATGCACTATGCCAGCCCATCCGCATTGAACTTAGTCTATACTGGACATGTCTACATTGAACATGTCTAAATTGGCAGCTTGCTTCAAGCAATTCTTGTTTTTCATGTAAGTTGCCTCCACTGACAAGATGTTGGTTCTGGTATATGAGTTTTTCTCTGAAATTTGCACTCATCAAGAACTAAACCAGAAGCTCTGATCTAAAGGTTGGAACAACTGGGGGACCTGCTGCACACCTGCTGCAGAAATGAAACCAACAAGATAAGTTTGGGGAATTCCTCCCCATGTTACCACACCAGAAGGAACCAGGCATTTCTAACACACAATAGAACACTACACCAACTCTTGAGTACACGTGTTACTTTAGCATAGTATAATTAAAACGAAAATTAAAGAATGCATCATCAAGAGAAGGGAATAATTTACTTCCCAGATTGGCATACAAAGGGGTAAATTGGCATATGAAGGAGTAAACTGGCACACCAATTAGCTATACAATCAAAAGGACATTACTACGTGTCAAGGATTATCTTCCTCTCCACTGTTTAAGGCATCTCCCCACACAAATCTTTTGTACTTTGAAATGGGTAAACAGCAAGTCCCACAGGAAGATTGTTTCCCTAAACAACACGGCACTTTAATATTTAGCCTAGATTAATATTATAGACTAATATTTAGCCTAGACTTGAAACCATTTACTACCAGAAAGAGTGAAATTTGTTTTCCTGACAAGTCAGCAGGACTTACTCAGCTTGCATATTATATCACAGGGCATCTTCCTCTTACTTAAATTGGCCATTACTTATTGGTATAGTTCTCTCAGTTTCTTTTTTGGTCTTGAAACTTTTAAATTCTTTTTTAGTTTCAGTTTCAAATTATTTTAACTTAGAAAAGTAAGACAAGGGAAAGTAATCATCATTCAAAATGAAGTGAAGTCTGGGTTTGTTAAGGGTTACTTAAAACACACACAAAACTCTAAAGTAAAGCTTGTATTAGTCTCAGTTACCCAAGACCTTTGCCCTGAAGAACACTGTCCTAGGTTCAGATAGGACAGGGTTAATTTTCACCAGAAGATGGGAGGAGGGGGCTCAACCAGCACAGACAAGGAAACCAGGCAAGGGGTTATTCCATACCATCCCAACATCATGCTCAGTACAGAAAGACAGAGGCACAGAAACTCTGGAGGAAGTTCACACCCCTTGAGGTCACATGGGGTGGTTTCTCAGGTTTGTTAGCCCTTGTTTCTTTGTTGTTGTTATTTATTAATACTGTTGCTCTTTTTGTTATTTTATTGTGGTGTTGTGTTAAAACCTCCTTATCTTAACCTGCAGGGTATTTGCACTTTTACTGCCTTTTCTCATTCCCAGGAGAGGGAGCTGAAGTGGCCACCTGGCTGGCTCTAAACTAACAGTCATTTTGGCACCCAACATGGGGCCCAAGAGATTGAGATAAGGACAAAATCTGACCAAAGCGCTTTTGGGGTGATTTGTTTGTTTGTTCAGGTTTTTTGGTTTGGGGTTTTTTTTAAGCAAAACAAACAAACAAACAAAAGCCACCAAAATGACCCCACAAACTCCAACAATTTTGTTATACACATTTCTTTTGTGTATAGCAGCTAAATAGTGCAGGGTCACACTGCTAGCCTCTTTGTTCTCATGGTGGTCTCTTGTAAACCCTTATGCATTCCATGTGTTCATGGTGTTGGTTATCACCTCTGGTGTTGGTTATCACCTCTGGGAAATGGACCAAGGCTCTCGTGCTGTTATACTGGATATTGGCAACTTACGGTATGATGACGTCACTGGATACAATGTTAGGCTGGTACACGTGTATGGCTGTGCCTTTTGTTAGTGATCTCACTCAATCCAGGGGTGAGACAGGGCAGGAGACTTGCTCAGTTTTTGAGAATTTTGACTATCCATGGAACGTCTAGACCAGCATGCTCTCAGTGATATGCCTTTTGCATGTTTGCCAAATGTTGTTCCAGGCTGCACAATTCTTGTCCAAAAGTATCACCCAGAGGTCTACCTGAGGCTGGATAATTATGAGTGGCAGGGGGTGTGGGAACATATGGGCAACTGCCTAGCAGAGTGCTCACCTCCAGTGG
>JAAGNO010029359.1:0-13521 GCA_033439905.1 Ceryle rudis
ATTTGTTCATATTTTATTTTTATTATTAACCTTATTTTCATTTTAATTAAAGCTGTGCTAGTTTCCCTTTCTAATCACTAAATCTCTCTCCCTTATTCCTTATCTCTTCCCCTTTGGGGAGGGAGGGGAATTAACAGAAAGCATCTGTTATAGGTCTAAGGGGCTGCCCTGATCCTAAACTCTGACAATTTCTACTTCAAGAAGACAGGGTTTAATTCAAGTGTTTTTAATTAAGAATTGTTTTAATTCAATTAAATTTCAAAAGTCTTATCAACTTATATTTAAAGAATGAAACACTGAAACAACAACAATTAAAAAAGTTAAATAAAATAAGTTATTGAGTCACTCTGATGTTTTCCTTCATTATCAATGAACTGCAGTTTTTAGGATAGTGTTGTTCTGTACCCATATGGCCAAAATGCTAAAAAAAAGATCTGAGTAAAACCATTAAGAACTATCTATACAGCTAAAGATAGCAGAAATAATACAAATTATATTTAGTTATGGATCCTCTGGCAAAACCAAGTATTGATTATAAACTGTTATTTGAATGGAAGAAAAAAAATCCATTTTCAAATTGCAATTGTCATGTAGGCAAGAGAAAGAGTGATGCAACAAATGGCTCTTGCTAGCATGACCTAAATCAAGGAGACAGAAAATAAGAGCCCTGAAAAGGAAAAAATAATCTAGTCTTCTACATTTGTCAAAAATATTTTAAAGCAGAAGTATCTATTAACTGGATGACGAAACAAAATCTTTTTTCCTCATAAATTATATCAAGAGCTTCTAGAGTACTAAGCTGTTTTCCTCTTCTTATGTTTGTCTACATAAAAAAATAAGCAAAATAAATAAATGCATTTTTATAACTAATTAAAAAAGTAGTGATGAAAAGAAAGTTTTGGGTTTTTTTTGTTGTTGTTGTTGTGTGGGTTTTTTTTGATTGGTTGGGGGTTTTTGTTTGTTTTTGTTTTCTTTTCTTTTTCCTTAATCTTTGTGTTCTTTGCTTAGTCTTTGCTGTCTCCTCTACTCTACATATTTTCTTTGCAGAATCCTATTCTGCTGTGGACAAAAAGATGGAATGAATAGAACAACTAGAAATGAGACGAAGTTATTAAACCAGTAAATGAAGAAACAGCACAAAGAATAAGGACACCTTGCAAACAGAATTCCCTGCCTCTAGAGTGGAAATACAGCAGGGTTGTTTGGCTTAGGGGATATGCATATTGTACAGCACATGCTCAAACATAAAAGGCAAGTGGCTTTAGTAATGAAAACTCCCACATAAAGAAAGTAAGAGGATCAAATGTCACATGTATCCTCTGAGGAGCTTCTAAAGATACCAGTGCTACAACACGTGCAGCTGTCTTTGAACTAGTAATTTCAGGTCTGTATCCTTCAAGACATAATAACTGCAAATAACATTTCCATTGTGGCCATTTCATTAGTTGCTAATAAAATGGAAGGTGGAGTTGCTGTCAGGAGAAGGAGAATGACTAGCCAATCTAGGTGTAAAGCTAAAGGTTAACTACCAGACAAATGTGGCTACTAAGGCTGTTACTTAGGAGGTACAGGGGTAGCCTTTTGATCCTTCTTTCACTGTGCTGAGATGTTAATAGAGTGAAGCTGGAAGGAAAAAACCAAAACCCATGGGAAGAGATTGTGTCTCACATCACCAGAGAAATCTGTGAAGTGACAGATGAGGCTGTGTAACAAAAAGAAAGGGGGAACAGTAAACATTTTATTCTTTAGAATTTATAACTTCTGTGAATTATTCTTCCCATTTAGAAAAAAAAAAAAATCAAAGAATCTGGGGCTTTGGTTAAATAAAAGTTTTCATAAAGGCATTTTCTTCCTGCAAACTATAATCCTTACACAGATACCTGTGCTGTGAAAACTTTGGAGACCTGCAGATTGGAGTTGCAGTGCCTTCCATCCCGAGTCTGCCATGATGAAGTGTCCAGAAACAGTCCCCTGTAAAACAGGCAGGAGGGATGTTGTAATGTATCTTGAGAAGAATGGACATGCAGTCCATCCAGACTCAGTATTGCCTTGACATGTCTGGGCTTGCCTTAATATAATCAGGCCTGAGAGGCAAGTGGAGACTTGTTGAGGCAGAGCAGGCTTGCAGTAACTGTAAGCTGAGGCCTGCTAGAACAAGACAGAAACTGCGAGAACATTAACAACAGGACAAGAAACCGCAAGAATGTCAACAACTGCATTATAAGGGAGACGTGGTTATGTAGCTTTAACCAATTATTAGTGATAATTAGGCGGATGGACAGGGCCTGTAGCCAATAGCAATGTCATGTAGCTCGTGTAGTGATATAGAAATGATATAGAAGCGGTGTGTGTGCTTTAATAAATGGCATCACCTTAGATCACATTGATCTGTTTGAAGTCCGCTCTGGATTCTCCCACAGAGGGGGAAATACTCAGGCTAAGCATCTCATTTCTTTTTTTTTTTCCTTTTTTTTTTCCCCCTTTCTTCTTTGAAATACAGCATTGTGTTTAGGGGGTTTTTTGTAAGAGAGAGGGAAAAAATACTTAAAAATTGAATCAGATGACTGTGTACTTTTTGTTGCTCAGGTAAGAATTTTCACAAATGTATTAACAGAAGACTGTTACAACCTGAAGCTATGAATGTGTCAGTTTAGGCATTCACTAGAAATACTAATACACCTTTAAAAGAAATGTGTGGAAGTAAAGGTTATTCTTCCTTGGAGGCGCCCCCATGGCTGGTCACATGAAGCACAGAAGTACATTGTTCCTGGAGGAGAATGCCTTCCACAAAGGTATAAAAGGACTCTAGTTTGCTGACCTTTTGAGAAGTGAAAGTGGTTCTTAATCATAAGAAAGAATGGGAGATTCCAGCTTAATCTAAGAGACAATGAGGTGGAAATACACTGGGACTCAGGTAGTCAATAGATAGTTTTAATGTAAATGCTAATGTTAACTAGTTGTTTTATTTTTTGAAGATTGTTTCAATACTTCAGTGCTATGTTTCTAAGCAAGCTATTTATTCTATTACTCTTAAATCTCTTCTTGTAAATTGCCAAAAAGCCTGACAGAGAATGAGGAATTCCTGGTAGTAAGGGTCCTTCCAGCTACCCTACTGAGACAATCTAAAAGCACAGCTCTCTTCTGTGCTGGTCTGGGTTACTCATGGTGTCCTGGGATATGAATGGACTGTTTCACAATGGTGTAGGGCAGCCTCCAAAAGGACGCTGTGCAGCCACAGTGGAAAAACAAGATCTCTGCTGTCTCTTGAGTGGTGGGGCAATTGGTGACTGCTGAACCACAACAGAAAGTGAGGCATTTCTCCTCAGATCTACCTTACAGTTTTGCAATGTTTCAGTGTTTACTTTCTTTTGTAGAAATATTCTCTAAGCTTCTTTCTTATTGATTCATTCAGTGTTTCTCAAGTTCTTTACATCTTTCCTTGATTTTATGCAATTAATGAGAGCAGAGGGAGGATACACAGATCTTTCTAATGTTGAAAATCCATCATGCAGGAATGGTCTGTATTTTTAAAGCTGGAAACTCTTCACTTATGACCATATCACTGTAGGATATTATTTCAAATATATTCAAGTAGTTTACAGTGCTGAGAATATTTTAATTTTTGGAGGCCAGTTCAAATGAAGTAACATATGTCTCACTGGTAATAGGAGGAAGTAAAAAGCACTCTGATAGTTTGGGAAAGAAGGAGAGAAAAAAAAAAAAGCTATCAGTTTATGGTTAGGAAACAGAACAGTATATGATGCCAATATACTACAAAAGAATAAATCGTTACAGTTTTGGCAGCGGGGCACAAGTGCCTATGCATTATGAGGAGACAGCTGTGAGGTTCTTTAAAGCCTTTTCTGATTTTGAGAAATCTTGCCATGCATTCATCTGTGCTAACTTCTGGAGCAGAAACTAGATAGAGTACTGCAAGGTAAGTTGGGTCAGATTTTTCTGCCATTACTAACATTCTGTCTAAGTGTGAGTTTAAACAGCCTTTGGGCATTTAAAGAGTGACATTTGCTGGCTAAAAATCAATTCTCATCAAGATCTCCTTGGCTTATATACTAGGATCCGTACTTTGAGGCTTAAAGGAATTATTGAGAATTTAAATGGGGGAAGAGGGGGAAAAGGGACCAGAGAGGAGGCTCAGAAGTCCAGCAGGGAGATAACTTCTTTTTCTCATCCACTATACATTATGGGACTGTGAGAGAAATAATGAAACCAAAGGAGACCTGAGAGAAAGCTTATGACTAAGCAAGGTGTATGCTTCTGTCCTTTGAGAGCTAATTTAGGTGAATCTTCAGGCTGAATCTTTGTGACATTTTATTTACTGAATGTTGTTCTCCGATTGTTTGAAAAGAAAGTGAAAACCCATTTACTGGAGGTGCTATGAGAGGGATGGATATCTATGGCTCTTTCTAGGAAGTATCACAAGAGAAAAGTGGAGGAAAGAGTTGAAATGGCACAGCTGACCCCACACCCTATTGGGTGCAGGTTCAAGGACTGACCCTGTCCCCATTCCCAGGAGTTTCTCATCACCAAAGCAAGCCCTTCCTTCACCATAAGACCAGATGACAGAAGCTTTGCAAAGGTAAACAGATATATAGAAAACAGGATCAGAGGAGGTGCTGAAGTTTGCAGTCTCCTGTGTGAGGAGAATTCAAAGGTTTCATTGTCAATATCAGTTTCTGTTTAAAAAAAAAATAAAATTCTTGAACCATCTTGCAGTCTCATGTATCACAATCACCAGAGGAAGAAAAGGTCAGTGATCTAATTCTTCATTCAGGTACAGGGAATATTAAAATGTGAGAGCCAATGTGAGATACCATATACAATAATTAGGATATAATTATGTCCATATATTTTCCTATAGATTAAATCACTTTGTCTGCACTTCCACTTTAAGAAATTACAGTGGACACCGTTCCTATGGTTACTGGGAGGTAGCATTTATGGAGACAGCTGATTTCTATAAAAGGAACAAAAAATCACTGCAACTGGAATTGCTGTGTTAAAAGTCACTTTGCACTACAATTTTTATTTGTTAAGAAGCTGATGGAGATTTTGCATGTAACCAGGTACATTGTGACTAATTAAACATTTTAGATGAGTAATACAGTGTAATTAATTTTGTCAGCTTTTATCATTTTGTCTCCCCTCGCTGCCCTCAAAGGTTTGAGATTTAGGATGTCAAAAAACATCAAGAAAATTTTAGAACATCAAAGGACAGACTGATCTTAACTGTGGTCAGAAGAGAATAGCTAAAAATAAAATTCACAACATGTTGCTGTCTGTAGTTTTACCATTTGGAAATATTGACCTATCATAATTCACATTCACTGACCATATTAAGCTTTTAGGTTTTTTTCTCCATATATGACCTAAAAGGAAATTTGAAATTATTTATATTGGGAAAGGAGTGTCTTTTCCTTTGAAAACTCAAAACAGTCTTCAGTATAATTCTAGAGGTTTAAGCAAGAACTGTTTAAAAGGTAACAAAATGTTTTACCTGTCTCAGAGGAAAATGTTTTGTCAGGCTGGTTGATATAATCTGTTTCACTGAGACAGATCAGAAATAGCCTTCATCAATTTAAAAGATTTAATTTTTTTCAAATCTTGTTTACAGTGTAAAAATATTTTACACAAAATTGAAAAGATCATGTTTATTTGACTGATATCTTTTGCTTATCTTTTTGGTCATTCTGTTCCAAAGAAGTTTACACTGATAAAAGAAAACCTTTTTTATGGATTTAGGGTTAGAAGTACCCCAAGAGTCAAGCTGGAGAATATGCTAGCTTTTATGTACTTTCCTTGGGGTCACAGATAAAAGCATCTTTATAATCATGATGATTGGTTTTCATTACACAACATAAAGCACACAGAATATTGTTTATTTTTTCCTACATCGTATCTATAACTTCCCTTGGAGCTGCAATTTATATTTTAGAAGCATATTCAGTTTTGATTTGAAAAGAAAACCACAGGATAGATAAAAAAGTATCTTTTTATATTCAAATTTCATATCACTGATCCTTTTTCTGTAGCTTTTTTCATCCTGTTTTTCACTCTGCTCTCCTTTTCATCCCCACTAGATTATTTCTTTTTATTCTCTATTTGCTTGCCTAGCAAAGGGGAAAACAGAAGAAAACAACAGTGAAGCAAAACAAAGCAAAGCACTCCTCAATGGACTAAAAAGCCAAAATGTTAGTATTCGAGAAAAAATGTCAAAACTATGACATTTGAGTAGGTTTCAAAATTAGACAAAAGTTACTCTGGCTGCTCTTACAGCTCTGAATGGCTGATGATTTCAAAATTCATTTATGGGCCCCACCAGCAGACCAATGATTACCTGAACACATTGCTCATCTTGGAGTGTCTAAGGTAGAAGGTTTTTGGGGAGTGCAGTGACTTAATTTTTCTTTAGCTGGGGCTACACCAATGCTTTCCTCATTCTGAGCAGTTATTTTTGGTTTGTCTGTGGATTTACACTGTCATTCAAAGGAGAGACCTGTGTAACATTTACTTTGAACCATCGGCATCCAGTAAAATGATGCACTGAATCTCATCTCTAACTCATACGTTCCCATAAAATGTGAGTGTCAAAGTGCAGCAGCATTCATCAGTAAAACAAAGCTCACTCCCCAGGCTACACAGAAGTCTACACAGAATGCACGTGGCAACAAATTTAGGAAATGCACTAATTAAGGCTTAAGAATTCAAAGAAATTCACTTGAACTCTCTTACAAATTTCTTGGCTCTTTTATTTTGGTCTGAAGGAGATGTAATTCTTTGTCTTTCAAAAAATGTCTTGGTGCATGTGAGACAGCAAAATATCATGTATTAAAGAACAGGTAGGATCAATTTTACTATGGATAACACTGAAATAACTACTGGGACAGATTTTTTCCACCTTCCTTACATTTCCTTTGGACTATACAGAAGGAAATTTTTACTGCAGAGGAGTTGTAAGAATGACAAGGTACTAATGAATAGATTCTGCCACCAGTACTTGCCCTAGTTTCTTCCCTCTTACAGTGAATTAATGGGTTGACTCTTTAACTGCTGTAAACTGGAATAGTTTCACTGGTTTCAATGAAAAAAGTGTAGGTACATCACAATTACAGATATGTACCAGAGAGGAACCTTGAGGAGTAAAATATTGCAGAAGACAGAAATGAAGACAAAATTTCTTTCTGTTAATGACTTAGGATTAGATTTTTTTTTTTTTTTTTCCAGTAGAAACGCTTGAAGAAAATGGGAAATGAACATCAACCCTTAAACTATGCCCTGGGTCCAGCATTTATTCTACAGTAAGAATACCAGGATGGATGAAACCTCACACTTCCCATATCCTTTCACTAAGTATGATACTTTGGAAGAGAAGAATAGAATTGCTTTAACTGAGGGTTTGCTACTCAGCAGAGAAGGAGCAGTGGGAGAACTCCCAAACTCCTTACAAACCTTCAAATGAAGAATGGCAAGAACATGTCATCATTCAAAATCACCTGTCTACAATCACACACCCTGTATTAAATGTTCAAAAAGGAACCTTGAAGGGATCCGTAAAAGCTCATTTGCTTAAACAAAAGCTCAACCTGTACTTAGTGAGGTTTCTAGGTAAAAGCAGACAGCATTTTGTTGGATTATGTGGACCCTGGGTTGAATTCTTCTCGGCATATGAAGACAATGTACATAGAGAGAAGGCAAAATGCCCTCTCTCACTTACTTCCACAAGAATCATGCTTCCTAAAGATGATTTGCTGTCTTTTCATGCATTCTGAGAAAGGTGAAGAAGGGAGAGAAAAAAATAAACCCCAAACCTAAACAGTCTTGAAAATGTTCCAAACCCAAGAGTAGTTATTACACTTCTTCACCTGCTATCCATTAATACTTAATCTGCGCATGGATAAAATGTCAGCCGAGCTGTCCAGAAACATCTGGATGTTATGATACCTAGCAAATCTAATAGGCACAGTTAATGAGCCCAAAGACGGGGAATGCATTAAGTGGTTGCTGTTACAGCCTTCACCCAATGAATATAAATAGGCTTTCGTTGATCTTTTGTCCTACTAAAATGTAATCCAGTTTATTGAACTGGTGAATTGCATTAACCATTTTGACATTATTTCCTTATAAATCTAACATGGTGTCCTTGTTCTGTTCTTCATCTGTACATAACACTAACAAAAGGAAAGGACAAAATCCCAACAGCAGAAAGGGGTTCCAAACCACTGATGGATGTTGATTTAAATGGGAAATGTTTTTTAAAGCTCGAAGAGAACATCACATATCTGCAGAAGAGAGCTGGGGAGGAGGTTGTGAAGAATGCATTATAAAGGACGTATTTCATACTCAGAAGGACATGCATTATAGACTTGGAGCACAAGTAAATAAAGGTTTGTAAGTAGAATTCAGGAAAGGCTTACGTGTCTGAAAAATTGCCTACTTTTCAGCAGTATAGAAGTTTATCACATATTTACAAGCCTCACTTCATGAACTCAGATCAACATGGCTACCATAACATGAAATAAAAAATGGTCTTTAATTAACAGTGCTTATTTTACCATTCCAGTTTAAAACATTTTAAAAATTTTTAATAAGATGTCAGTTATGAACGTGGCAATAAAATGTTGCCAGAGTTGGGGTTGCATATTTAACATGATCTCTGCTGTTTCTGCCCAAGTGACTGAAGGGGTTCAAAACATACAGCTGTGCCTAAGAGACAAAACATAAATTCATTCTTACTGTGTCTAATTCCTTTTTCATTCAGCTCACAAAGGACCCTATTTTGTGAAATGCAGGATTAACTGCATTTGTGGTGTCATTATAGTTTATCACAGGTATGTTAATACAAATGTGAAATAAATGCTTCTACTACCTGCGTTTATAATAGCCATAAACAATATCCAGATTTTTTTTAAATTCACAGCTTATGAACCTGAAAGGTTAGACATAAAAATCTTTCTGATAATAAACACTTAGTACTTTTCAGAGGCAGATTTTACCCCTCCTACTGTTTTTACTCTCATGCTGACCTGTGACTCCCTTTCATTTTAAAAACATGTATTTATTTCCAGGAGACAGCAGCAAAGTAGCTGAGGTAAAGGCTGGTCACAAAATTCTTGTCTAGTATCTCCAAAGCAGATATATATGTATCCCCAGAAATCAGACTGCAAAGGCAGGAAATGTCCCCACAACTCCTCTGACAGAGCAAGGAGGTGTCTCATCCCGAACACCTGAAACAGGTCATTTCACCTGTAAACTTTTCTATGTCAGTCTTCTGTGTATTTTCTTTTCCACAGTTATTGCTCCTGCATCTCTGCAGGATACTCAGCTAGCTAAATATCAAAGGTAAGGTTTCCATGATTTCCTCAGCTTTCCATTCACATTCAAACCCTGTTTATATGAGCCTCTCGAAGATTGTCAGACTGTGGTTAAGAGCAAGGTATGGACAAAAGGTTTAGCAAGGAAATGGAAGAAAAGAAATGAAACTACAACCTTAGTTAGGCTCATCCAATCAACTGTTTTCAGTGATGAATGGAAAATGTTGTGGATTTTCTTACACTACAAAAATATAGTATTTCATACAAAAACTATTTGCCTTTACTGTATTTTCTTGTCCAATAAATTAAAAAAAAAAAAAAAAAAAACAAAGACAGGGGAATAAGAAAAAGCTACATATTTCTTTGCTTTTGGCATTCTGATTTTTAGAAAAAAAATGTATCATAAACCCCCTAAATCCTTAACAAAACAGTTGTGATGAAAAAAGATAATTCTAGCATTATTTCAGTTTTCTGCAAACACAGGCATCATTATGGATGGTACAAATAGTTTATTACACATTTACCCCTATAAATGCCAAATAGAGCTTTCCAAATGTGCAGACAGCATCTCAGAAAGACAAACAGAAACTTGCTCTATTTGGCTTGTACTTATTCAATGTTGCAGGATATCCCATTGTGCAAGTTACTGTTCAGCAGCAGAAAAAAATAGATCTATGCATCAGAGAAGGGACACAAAGGACACATGGGGTGAACGAGCAGCAAAGCACTGCAGTAAGGAAAGTAACATGGCTCAGAGGAAAAATAGAAGTCACTGCCTGCTTTTCAGATCACTTGAGAAGAGGAATCTGTAACTGGAATCCTAACAAATATCCCCATAATCTGTTTCTGAGAACAGAAAAATAACATCCTTACTATTTTTATGAGTCATCTGTTGTGAAATTAATCAGGCTTTGGGTATTGTGATGAATATTGATGGCTCTGACAGCATTATGTTTGCTCTATAGGCCAAAAAATTAAGAGGTGAGATGTAAAAATTAAAAAATGAGAATAATATATTGATAAAGTAGGAAAGGAAATCAAAGAGGAAAGCTTCAATATCCCCTCCAAATACTAGAATCTTTAAATGATCAACCCTTCCTTTAAGATTAGCTGTGAAAAATCAAAAAGGGAGAGAAAATTCTCTTGGATTAAATAAATACTTCACTAGGAAAAAGTTTTCACAAAACTAAAGAACAAGCGAGGAAAAAATTGTTAAGAAACGCCTAATGAGTTTTTGTGTATGTACAAATGGGTCAATGCATTTAATTTGGACCTGCACTTTTTAACTTTGTATATGTGATATAAAGAGAAGATTAAATCTTTTACATTATTTTTCCCAAAATCTATGTGGGAGGCTAACAACTCTAAGGAATTTTATAAAGAAAACTACAATATTAGATATGTACTATGCCCACCTTTGTAACAAGGTACAAGATAGATAAGGGAAATAGCCTTGAACTAACTCTTTAATATTGAACAGTTTGGTGGGATGGGAATAGATTTTACCCTCTGAAAATACAGGAGTGATAAACATGTGTCTTTAAAGATGCTTTGTAGTCAACAAGAGATGACAGCAAAAGAGACTATCTTCTGTCAACAATATCCCCACTGGATTCAAAGAAACTTACATCTCAATAGTGGCTACCATGGTTCAAAATGAAGAATGTGAAATTATTTTCACATTCCACTATGTATTGCAAAAATTGATTACAGAAGATGAGAAAGCAGACATGTAAGATCCCAGCTCCATGCTGCTTTTATTAGATGAGCACTTCCCCTTTTTCACATTCTAAATCATAACCAAGGGAGGCTTTTTCACTTGGCAAGATAATTCAAGTAGGGGGAAAGTTGTTCTCTTTCTTTATTTCACAGCACAGCAGAAACTCAAGTTAAGTGGGATGTGACAGTAGAATCAGGCCTTCTGGTTGCAAGCTGTGGGGTTTTTTGAGAACAAACCTCCATAAGTATTATTAAGAATAAGAATATTAAACCGCCATGGAGTAATGTTTTTTTAAACCTTTCTAAAATAATTGCTCACATCTATAATTGTCTGGGTATTTATTTTTTTTTTCCTTTTCAGACTGAACTGTACAATATTACAAATAGTACATATTTATGTTCTCTGCAGCTTTTTGCTTGTTGAAAATGAACTTTGGGATATCACAAACATGCAATGTCATCTTCAGATGTTTAAATTACAATAATTACCACACCTCATTGCTTGTTACTCTTTGTTCTCTTTGTTTTCCCTTTGTTTCTGTGTTGTTTACTTGACACAGAATTTGCTTATAACATTAAAAAATACACCTTAAACAGGATAATATAGATCACTTTTTCAGCCTTTCCCTGTCTGCCAATTACTACTTGAATGCAACGCTCTTGATGATTCCTGCTGTGCAACATATGGATAATTTTGTTCAATTTCCATTGCATTCACTATTGTAATAACTACTGATAGTTCTGCCAGATAATGTTGCCACTTGTACCTAGAAATGTAAGAATCTTCTCTGTACGCCTAATGTAACATATTTGTTTTCTGCAGCATAAGTGATGAGATGTTAAATATATAAGTTCTGTCACATTATTTCAAGGGTTAATTACATCTTTAAAAGTTTTATAGTTTCTAATTACAGCTACCTTTCAGCTGTGGATAATTCCTGCTGTAACAGTTTAGTGCCAGGGCGGTCCCTTAGACCAATAACAGACACTCTCTGTTAACCCAAAAGGAACCAAAAGAAGACCTGAGCCAAGCTGAGCAAAGCTGGCAAAGCGGTCCAAGAGGGGAGAAGAGCCCAGGAGTCCCCAGAGAGAGGGCAAGTGAGCAAGCAAGCAAGCTAGTAAACAAACCCTATAGACCCTCCAGATCCCTCTGCTTAATACCGAATATGATGTATACGGGATGGAATACCTCATTGGTCAGTTTGGGGTCACCTGCGCTGCCACCAGGAGGTTGGTATGACTCAATTCAGAGCCTTCAGACAACCACCATACCCCACTATCAACCAGTGCTGGAGGACCTGTGCCCCCAGCTGAAGGACCTGTGTCCCCAGCAGGGATGTACAGCTATTCATTACTACATAGAAAACCACTCTTCTCCTGCAGGTCCTGCAAAGCATCTCCTCACCAAAACTGAGTGGCCAAAGGATTAATGGCCATCTCAAGATGCACAGAAATTAAAAAGCAGCGGCACACTTAGTTACAATAAAATGTTGCTGAGAGAAAAAAATTACAGGGGTATGAATTCACCTTCAGGACAGGCTCAAAATAAGAAAAAAAAATACATGAGATTCACAGGCTCTAGCAGGCAATAGCTGGAAGAAGATGACAGACAATCAATGAAAGAGATAGAGCTCACCTGCCAGGCAGTTTTATTAGCTCTCCTGAAAGCTCACTAAGGGCATTCATAGACATAATTTTTATAAAATATTGTCTTCTTTGAACAGACAACCCATATCCCTGACAGGAACACCCCCTGTCCCAAACCTCCAAACCTCACTATCCACAACTTTCAAAGCACATCTCAATAAACAAGCAAGATGTTTGAAGAAGCATATCCTCCCAAAAAGCATGCATAAGAAGCACAGATAGTATCAAGGAGAAAGAGCTGCATCAAAGCTAGGAGGGCATCTGCAGAAAGAGCCTGACAGATGTAACCAAGAAGAAAATTCTATGGAAATGGGCCAAAAAATTCTTCCTGTATGTTACGATGGAAACTGCAGTGCTTCTCCCTAGGGGAAGGGCTCAGCTATGGTGACTCTTGGGGAGAGTGCTATGTAAACATGAACTTTGCAAAATGGACTCCTTTAACAGATGTAGCTTACTTGTGCTGATTATAATCCTCAGAGAATCATTCATAGTTTCCTAACTAATATGAAATAAGTCTGAGTAAATTATCCAGAAGTAAATATTATGTATCTTTTTTTCCCTAGTTCTATTACTTTTCAAGTTGTCTCCATGCCTCTGGAGACCACCAATCTCCTTTGTAGAGATATTTTTTTTTTTTTTAACTTCTCATCATAGTTTTTCTAACATTCATGATTTAGTCTGACTTTTCAGGGCTAAAACTTTTTTATTATTATTATTATTTGAAGATGCTTTTTTTTTTGTTTGGTTGGGGTTTTTTTTGTAGGGGTTGGGTGGCTTACTTTTTTTCCTCCTCACATCTGCTGGCAGGGCATGAACCTTCACCGTT
>JAAGNO010029359.1:13621-35571 GCA_033439905.1 Ceryle rudis
TTTTTTTTGTTTGGTTGGGGTTTTTTTTGTTTTCTTTCCCTGTTGCAATTTGTCCAGCTCTGCTTGTACAGCAGCAATTTCATGGACCAAAGCATTCCACTGTTGGTAACAGAATATATGTAACAATTTATATTGAATTTCCATCATGTTGTACCAGTTGCCATATATGAATGAATTTAGGATTGCAACACCCCTGTGAGGTAAGGGACATATTGATTTTCCTTTATTATAGACTGGGAAACAAAGACTTTAAGCAACAAAGCCTCAGTCAATCACAGAGCCAAGAGCAGATCCCAGCTTTCCCAAAACAGGACTTGTGTTGCCTATTGCAAGGCTGTTCTCCTACCTTCAAGATGAGGTTATTCTTCAGGTAAAAAAAAAATACATGGAACAATAATATTAATATCAGATGGATCACAAAAATGTAGGACCAGATGCACACATGGACTTCCTTTTAAGGTGATTTCTATAATATAATCTATGTATTCTGGAGAGTACAATATTGTTGTCAAATGTGATATACAATCATTTTTTAGGAGTTTGAAAGGAAATTCTGAAATATTTACCATGGCTTTATTAACTGATGGTTTTTGTGGTATTAAGAATCTCAAACTGTTGCCTTTTCAAAGTAGCAATTATTTCTGAACTTTTCCCTTACATCCCTCATTTTTTCCCTGGAAAGGAAGGCCTGGTAACCCTGAGCTACAGCTAAGAACACTGTTGAGCTCCCCACATCTCACAGAACTAAAGAATGACAAGTTTTTTTCTAAAAGTAACACTATTAACCCTTTTTTTTTGCAGTAAAAAGGTTAGTTGCACCTGCAGTGGAGCACATAACTCAAGTCAATTTTAAAGGAATTTTAATAAAATATTTGAAAATTAATTTCAGTCATTGAGATCCTAAAGTTTCAAAGTCAATATATGTTTTTCACTTATTAGACCTCTTTCTGGATACTTCTTGACAATTCCCCCTCCAAACACTTTCTAGGAAGTATTACAAGATATAAGTGAAAAGTCAGAAGTATTTCTGTTAATTTTAAAACTCCTTGGTTTCTACTCTTTTATATAGTTTTCCTCGTAAGGGTTAATTACATCCTGCCTGAAAATCAGCAGCTGAAAATATGATAATTCAGTAGTAGGTTTACACACACCCTTAGATGATCAGGAGTTTTCTGAAATGATGCACAGATACTGATGATATTTAACCAGCTAGCATTAAAACAAATCCTTGATATTCAAATGTTGTATGCAGAATGCTACAAAAACAAATTTGATCCAATCTAATCTCTGCATGCAAGCCTGTGTTGAACTTCTACATGAAAATATGAGTTTATAATAAAACAGGGAAATAAAGACAAAAGTGAGAACAACCATTTGCATTTATCCATCGAGGAATTCATGATTCTTGTAGCACTAAGTTCAGTGCTTTGACTAAAAGCAGTTTCACCATGGGCACCAGCATAAGAAAAGCAGAGGAAAACACAAAGCAGAAAATAAGGTGCTGAAGGAAATTAGTCAAATACACACTGTTTTATTTGTTTGTTTGTTTGTTTGTTTGTTTTTTATAAGTAAACTGCAGAACAGCATCTTTCTATTATTAGTGCATCATCAAAGGACAGGCAAAAAAAAAATCCATACAATGTTTAAAATATAGATTATTAATTAAATGTAACTGGTTTGCTTTTTTTTCCTGGAATGAAATAAATCAACACTAGAAATCTGTGGCCCAACCTGCCATGGTCAAACTGTCACTCAAACAGGGCTAGGGTTCTGGGTCAGGATGGTTATATGTTGTCATCACAATATCATAATACCAAGTATGGACACCCGCAGCATATAGAACAGCTTCAGGTATGGACATACTTACCCAGTCATGGCCTGAAACAGAGATGAGAAAGTGTCAGTTTGGTATGTCTTTTATTCAGAAGATCAAATCATCCAAAATACAGTAGCAGTTCTACAAGATATGAAGAGTTCCCGCTATTCTTGGAGTTAAACAAATTTAATAGTATCAAATAAAATCACTTATCAAAATTACCTTGAAAAAGGTCCTGCAGAATAAGAGTTCTCCCTACAATATATCATACTAGTATGGGTGTAGTTGATGAGCCTTTTGGGAAATCAATGAGAAAATGGGTCACTGAGCTAAATACTTGCTATAAGCAGATACTCATTAACAAGGTAGTATTTCACACTATCCCATGTTTTATTATCATACAACACTACTATGAACAACTGCACTCAAAGAACATCATTAAGCTTGCAAAACCAATCTCCCCAAAGAATCAAAATGCCAGAACTAAATCTGCTTTTTCAGCCTTAGTATAATGTCATCTTCACTGCCTCTGCTTATATTATTCTTCAGCTGCATGATCACAATCATATTTTGGTCTCCACCAGAACTCTCCCATGTTCAGTGCATAGAAGGGTTAATAATCATCTCTTAGCTTGGTGTTTTGGTTTGTTCTGTATTAACACCCAGGATTTTTTTACAGTGCCTGATCCAAGCCGATTCTTGAGTCAGAATTCTTCATTTCTTTTTGTCTGGATTATGGTGCTCACCAATATGTTCTATACGGTCACTGAAGCCACTTCACATCACTGTCTACTGTTGAAGGGAGTGGTCAGAGCTGGCTCAGGCTCTCTCTGAGTGTCAACCAAATTATCTGGCTCACAGTACTGTCTCACAACCCTTGCTTTAGTGATCACCGGCAATTCCTAAGAGGCATTGCCAAGCACTTTAATTTCCTGTCAATAGTGGCATCATCTTCCTTTTTCTGCTTCCCTGCTTGTCAGCAATGGTTTGTGTCAGGAGGTATCTTACCTTCTTCACTAAGGGGCAGAAAGGCATCCCTAAAGTTGCAGGGAGAAGCAGAGCCCTTGCTGTCAGCACACAGAACATCAATGTTAACTGTCCCACTCCTCATTGCCTTCCCATTTCCTGGGAGAGATGCTGCCTCATCCTCACTTTCCCATGCTCTCCAAACAGAGATACCCCTCCTACTCTGCTTGAAGTCAGTCTTTCACTGCCTCTGTTCCTTCAGGTCTTCTCCATTCAAAACCACAGGATTGGCTGCAAGTGTTTACATGCTACACGTCTAGAGTAGCAGCTCATTAAATTTGGATCAACAGAGTTCAAAAGGCAAGAGAAGAGAAAAGGGCAAAACTAATGAACTTGTAGAGGGGATGATTTACTGACCATCTTTTTCTTTCTTTGTCTTTTTTTTTTTTTTTTTTCAAATCTGATTAACTAACATTTAATATAGTATAAATGCCTGCTGTATGGTATAAAATGGATATTGCTATACACATTTCTTACTTTGGAAACTGTATGGTCTTCCCTTTAATGAGTTGACATTTAGGATTGTGAAGGGATAAATCTGTTTCATCTTGGCTCTAAGAAACAGATTCACATTGAGAAAATCTAATAGATTTAAGTATCACTAAAATCTCATGTAACTCCGGAGTTTAAAAAAAAAAAAAAAAAAAGTAAGAAAAAGGTTTCCGAATCTCTCTTTATAAATTATATATGTATTTCAGGTGATAGATTAGAATTGACAGTCTCACAGGGTAAGAGTTTGTCACCTAGATTCTCTTCAGAAATGTGTATGGGTGAGTGATGTGAAATATACTCTGTGAGAGGAATTGAAGACATATCCATTTGGGACTAATCTTTCAGTCTGGAAAAATAGTTTTCTAAAATGAAAATGGATAGGTTTTCAGATTTAGGGTTATTTATAAAAAAGCTTTTTACATTCTGTAGGTTTGCAGTGTTCTGAAGACAGCTGGCAGGGCTGTAAGTTTTGAGATGTCTGAGTCACTTCAAAACTCACTGTTGGGCATTTGTATTAAATACCTTAAAACACTGACTGGTGCATAAAAATATCTCTTTTTTTTTTTTTTTCTTACTTGATTGCTTTTAACAGAAAGTCTTGTTTTTTGGAGCTATCACCATGTGGTGTGTAAAACATTAATGTATTCCACTGTCTACTCCTCAAATTATATAATTATCCCTGCTAAAATTACACAGTATTTGGCTTCAGTGCAAGATGTACAAAACATAAAACTAAAAAACATCTTTCTAGTCAAACGAAGAGCCACACTTGCAGTAGTCTTTAGCACTATCAAGTGGCAGTAGATAATCTGCTGCCACTTTGCCTTATTTTCATCAGGACAAATTATGAATCACAATTCGTCTTTTAGTGTTTGCATGCACTTAAAATGTTCATCTGCCAGACAGATAGCACAACTTATTGGAGAATGTAGCACATTTCTGAATGGGCTTTTGACTCACAGTGCATTTGACTGTAAACAGAATTAAATAGGAACCTTTAGACATTACTTATGGGGGGTAACTTCTAGATACAAATGCTAGGTAAATGGCATTCATTTCCTGTGAGAGCATGTGACATGGATTTCCTACATTTCTAGATTCTCAGTCTGGAAGCACCAACTTATCATCTAGTCAGACACTTGTTCTGTTTCTAGCCCTGGTTTTTCATCCAGTTACCCTAGTATTGAGTTTAGTAATTTGGATTTATGCTGCATTATTAAGAGTTTCTATAACACTATTGACCCACCCAGAAGAGAAGCCCTCTTTGCCCACAGGTGCTTTTGTCCAGTTATGCATCATCTCCACTGCTAAAAGCATATGCATTTCTATATTCTTAGCTGTGTTTCTACAATGTATTGCTCCCCCTTTTCCCCAATGTCAATGTAATTATTTATGATTTCTTGTAGTATACATATAGATCATTTGATTACTTTCAATAATTTATACAGGTTGCTAAATCCTAATCTTACTCTAGTCAATCAGATTTATGAACCTAAATTTAGTTCATAGACCTATTCAATGCATGTATTAGAAGTCTGCCAGAAAATTATCTTCCTAACTATTGACAAAGATAATTACCCTTATTTTATTTGTCATTATCTGAATGAGTATTAAGTATGAAAATAATGTACCATCTCAGGCATATGGCAACAGATCAAATATTCCCAAAACAAAATCCTGGCTTTGATTTCTAAACTCTAAGCTCTTTTCCTTTCTGATCATCAGTATTTGCAAAAATTATAAATACATCCTAAACTGTAATTGAGGCATTGTTATCAGTCTCCAGTCCACGCATTTCTTCTACTCTTTCCTTTCGCAAAGTTCAGATGCTGAGATGTGTAAGACCCATTGGCAGTGGCTCATCCTCTGTCATGGGGGCTTGTGATTCAGGCAAATTTTTACATGTTAGATAATGAGTAAATTTCACTTATTCTCTTTGGAAAAAGAATAAAAAAATCAAACAAATAGAAACACAGATACAGAAGTAATTTGCTAAATTTAGTTTATGACATGTATTCAGGAAAAATGTGTTCTTCACAGCTAATCCCTGCAGCTTTGTAGTCAGGGAGTTTCTTGTATAACACATGTGGTTTAACACTTTTTCAGCTACTCAAGATATCCAAATGCAAAATCCACCATTCAGAGGCATCATGTGGATTTTTGACATTTCCCAGGCACCCAGAATCTGAAAGATGGTGAATGGTTATAATGTCACATATAGTATTTTTAACCTTGATAGATATAAACTAGTGACAATTATATTTCTTATTTCATAAGGGAGGAAACAGTATGAGCACTGATCCACCAAAGAGGCTAAAACTTGGCAAATATAAGCAGCATTTCTTAGGAATTTTCACTTTCACTAAGAAAGTGGTAAAATTAAATTTTTACAACATGAACTTGAAGAAGTTTTTAACATCTTCTGAAATTTCATCTTTCTGAAATACTCTGAGCAAAATAGGGATAGCTTTCGCTGTTTTATAATTTGAACACCATATAGGGAAGTACATAACAGTAATGAAATTTCTTTTATAAAATGAAGGAGTGGGTTGCAGCTCCCTGTGGCCTGTGCCATCCCTCTTTGTGAACTGAAAAACATGTTATACAATGGTTCTTCAAACCAACTTTTCATAGAGGCGGTCACATACTGCAAGCAAAGAGTTGTCATGTGAAGGACTTATTGCAAAATGGTACAATCTTGACAAAATATTACAGTACATTTTGGTCCTGTATGTTACACTACTGGATTACTGACATACTGATTGCTTTTGCAGTCACAGCAGGATTACTTCTGGGGGAAGAAAAAACAACCAAAAACTTTTTAATCTGGGTTTTTATCTTCTGGAGGCACATGAGGACTAAGAAGCACCTAGCTGGACAATCTCCTTGTAACAGTACTCATAACTGCCACAGCAATTTTTGGGTGATACCCTGTAAAAAAGTGATAGGAAAGCCAGCTGTGAACTGGAAAGCTGTTAAAATATGTGGACAGGTATATAAGATCCTATACCATTCAGTGATGACACAAGTATCCTTTCTGGCTGCATTTATGAGGTTTGAAAGCATACCACTATGAAAATTGATCTCACTAGATAGAGAGCTAGAGGTAACCTGGATATGTGAACAGAGGTATGCAAGAAAAGCCATTTACCCCTTTCACTGCTGTGATAAGGAAACTTCTCTGGGAAGAAAAAACTGTAGTAGCTATTTGTATGCAAAAGCTGGAACCAGTTATCTTGTTAACAGCTGTGATAACTGTTAGTGAATTCATTCAAAGTTTAACAGGAAATCTTTCAATCAGTCTGCCTGTTATAGACAAAAGAGATATTACAGAATGAGGTATATTTTACAGTTTTTCACTTACCCACCCCTTTTATCAGGCTTATTCTTATGTTTACAGAAACAGGCTGAGATACAGTAAGGAAATAATACAAAATTACAAACTGAAGTCTAAGTTTTTCAAAACATAAAGGTTCTATGAAAGAGAAGTCATAATTAGCATTCAGTATCCTCACTGTATAGTAAATAGATGGAGATTTATATTGAGAGGTGAGATTATCTGGTGCAAACTGAGCTGTGTCCAAAATCCTTTAGACTCTGGACACTGGATAACTAAATCAAAGTCATCACTGAATTTGCTTTATGCAAAGCACAGAATTTGTCCAATCCTAAAGGTCCAGTGTACAGTATCTATCTTCTAGTAATAATAATAATAATTTAAAATATTATTTTTACTAATGTTGTCTTTTTCAATAGTTCTGATTTTCAACTCAACATGAGCCAGCAGTGAGCTCATGTGGCTCAGGAGACCAGCCGTATCCTAGGATGCATCAAGAGGAGTGTGGCCAGCAGATCAAGAGAGGTGGTTTTCCCCCTTTACTCTGCTCTTGTCAGACCCCACCTCGAATACTGCATCCAGTTCTGGTGTCCCCACCGTAAGAGGGACTTGTTGGAACGAGTCCAGAGGAAGGCCACAAAGATGATCGTGGGGCTGGAGCACTTCTGCTACGAGGATAGGCTGAGAGAGCTTGGATTGTTCAGACTGGAGAAGCGAAGACTCCAGGGGGACCTTATAACTGCCTTCCAATACATGAAGGGATCCTACAGGAAGGCTGGAGAGGGACTCTTCACAAGAGTGTCCAGTGATAGGACAAGAGGAAATGGTTTTAAACTGGGGGAAAATAAGTTTACATTGGATATTAGGAAAAAGTTCAATACAAGGGTGAGGAGACTCTGGAATAGATTGCCCAGAGGGGTTGTGGGTGCCCTTCTTGGAGGTGTTCAAGGCCAGGTTCAATGAGGCCTTGAGCAACCTAGTCTAGTTGAGAGGCATCCCTGCCCATGGTGGGATGGTTGGATTAGATGATCTCTAAGGTCCTTTCCAGCCTAAGCCATTCTATGATTCTATAGTTCTATTTTAGGTCCTGATTTCATTGTGTTAACTGCTATGTGAATAGAGAGAAAAAAACTCCTCTGCAGAGAAGTGCCTTCAGTTTAATTTATTACAAGTTACAATAAGGCAACTGTCACAAATATGTGAAGGGGATAAGAGACTGAAGGAAGCAATAATAAAAAGGATTCTGCATTTATTCTGGTCAGTAGTTTGTGCTGCTTCATGCTTTTGCATAAGTTGAATGTGTTTTTAAAATGATAAATATATGTCCACAATTTTCAGTGGCCTTCTACCTACCTATTGTGAAAGGTGATTGATTTACCGTAAGAAATATAGAGTAAGAAACAGATACTGATCAGAATCTCATTCCTGATATATCCATCTTTTTCATTTTGATCTCACCTTTTGTACATAATAGTGCTTTTATGAGATGAAGTGTTATTTATGATTTTCTGTTTGAAATATATATGTGTAATGAAAACAAACTCAAAAATACTTTAAAGGAATGACTCCTGACAAAACCCCCAAAATATTCTGTTATTTTTATCTGACACGCTCATGATACAATTGATCATAAACAAGGCAACCAAGCAAATTCAATTCCAAGGTTGGCTGTCTTTAATTTTTTGAGTTTTCCAGGTGACAGATCTCTCAGTCTTTGGGGGTTTTTGTACGAATATCATGTTGTTTATTAAAATATGAAGAAAGATACTGTCTACATGAAGAATTTGACTGACTATATTTGCCATGCAATAAAATCTATTGGTGTCATACAGAAAATAAAGAATCTATCACATAATGTTTCACTGATGTTATTGTTAACGATTATATTATACTAGTACCCATGAGGTGATTGGTACTTCCCAATCATAAGCGGACAAATAGTCTGTCAGAAGGAAAGACAGATAAAAAGTTGGACAAAATATTAGATATGCTGTCAGGATATTAAGCATGAAGGTTGGAAGAGATCATCTAACTTGTTAGGAGTTTCATCTCATTCCCTTGGTTTCAACACCCTTTTTTATGAATAAATAACCCCCTGCTGTAATCAACTGTTGTCTCTGAGTTCCTGCCTTAATGTCATCTGCAAACTAAGCTTTATCAATGAGAAAAATACTGGGGAGGATGCACAGACTGCAAAATTCAATGGTTTTGCAGCCATGATGGAAGTGAAAAGGAATATTTTGTAGTGTACTATGGTTCACCCAGTCAGGAATGTTAGGAAAGCAAGACTTCTCAGTGAAAACTAGGACAACCATCTGACACATGGCAGGCAACTGGTAAAAGGGGGAAGTAAACTCTCCATATAATTGTTTGGAAAAAAATATTTAAGGAGTCACATTGACGGTAGGTTTCCAAACTGAAGCAAATGTTCTGGGGACATTACTAATCAGGAATTTAATTAATGACCTTGGATAGTGGAGTAGAGAAAACAGCTTTTAAAAGCTGTTTAATACTTTAAGATTTGGAATAATCAGAGGACTAAATAATATGATTTCTGAAGAAAATCTAAAGGAACTGAGTTACCTAGTTTAGAGCAAAGAAGTCGTGACAGAAGATTTTAAAAACATGGAAGGTTAGCTCTAAAGATCATGATGATAAACTGTCTTGTCATATTCACTTTAGTTAGAATAAGAAGCAATAGGCTTAATTTGCAACAGTGATTAGGGATTAGGAAATGCATTATAGCAGGAAGAATAGTTAAATAGTAAAATGTTGTCTGAGAAGTTTGTGGTGGTTTTGATTTTTGTTTGTTTTCCTTGATAAATGTCTACAGCAAGTTAGGTGACCTTCTAAGGTCTAGCAAGAGGTAGACTGCTGTGGTCTTTCTGTAGGGTCACTGATTTCTTGACCTCTTTTCCAACCCTGCTTTCTATTCTTTTACCTTCTTTCTATCTAATCATACATCCTGTACTTCTGTATCATGGTTGGCTGTAAAATGTCTTGATAAAGACTGCTGTTTCCCAGGTTGTGAAGTGAAAACATTCCAGTGGGGCCAGAAGAGCAGAACCAGAACAGAGCTCTGGCTTCTGCCGCAGTGGTAGCTTGAGACCAATGGAAAAGTGCAGAGTGCAGAGAGGAAAACAGTTCAGAAAATTGTGACAAATGTACAGATGGATTTGTTGCCTCCAGGAAGGAAACCTGATACAGTTACGAGTCCTAACTCTCCTTTTTTAAAATAAATTATTTTTTTCCTATGACTAGATATTGCACACACAGGCTACTATCTCTCTCTTTAGATTAATAGAAAAACTTGTGGCTGGAGGAAGGTATACATGTGTGTTTGTTTGCTCAGACATGGTAAAAATGAGTGACAGGACATTTCTTTGTCACGGGAAGACACGATTACCCATTTCTGTCTTCTTACATGAACAATTTGCAGGAAATCTAATGAATAAAAAGCTTAACTCTTTCCCTCCCCTGATTAATCTACTCCAATCTTTACTCAAAAGTTTCATGAAGAAGCTTTTCCTATTAAGGCTACCACTGGCCAGGATTTTTCCAATAACAAGTTTTCCAACTGAAAAATGAAAATCCACCAAAAAAAAAAAAAAAAAGTCTGAAATGACTTAGTACACAATCTGAGCAACCATAAATTTACGGCAGGTACAGGATCAGTAGGAATTTTTTTTTTTTTAAGTCAGAGAGAGACAGAGATAGGAAGGACAACAGACAAGATATTGGTAAAATGAGCATGGCATTTCTATGAGAAAGCACTCAGTTTGAGTACTTGCTTTCTATTATTTCACATTGCACAGTTCTGCCCTGACTGCAGCCCATGACATACTCTGATGCTGGTCTGTATTGTGCTGTCCTACTCAGCGGACAGTGTGACAACCTTCCCCTTTTGTTTACATAATGGACCATTAATTAGAGAAGGGTCTTGAGTGTGCTTTGCTAGCTGACACTCAGTATGCCTTTTCCCCAATACTTCAGGAAAAAAAAAAAAAAAAAAAAAGCTGAAGTTGATGAGGAGGAAAACCTTACCCTTGCCATTTAGGAACTGGGTCAGCAGTTCAGGGAAATGAGAATGTCTGAGATTTTTATACCACTTCATTTCTTTCTGACCATCTTTTTGGAAAACCATTGGTAGTTCAAGTATGTAATAAATACATATGTAGTTTACATCTGCATTTTTAATTCATAATTCAAAACAGTAGAAAACATGTTTTTTTAAAAAAGCTTGTATTAATACTCTTCTCATAGCTTTTGTTTCTCTAGACTCTCTCGTATATCTTTCTTTATATTTTGGTTTGATGATTTACCATGTGTTTAATTAACCTTATTCTAATCTCTCTTTCTACTGAATCCCCAAGTGACCAGAGGCCCACCCCTGATCTAAGTATATAGCAGCAGTCATATTGACTTCAGCAGCGCAGGATCAAATCTCTTATTGCTTCAGAGCACCAGTGTTACACTTCGATCCATTTTGTACTAATAACACATTCATTTTCTTTAGCAAACTTAAAGGTAAATGAAACACATGGACAGTGGTAGGATATAATTTCAAACTGAATTCTTATATGTCACAGCTGAGTGGAATAATAAACCTGATAAAAAATAACTGCATTAGTTGCATTGTAGCTGTAAGACTGAAAGGATGCAGAAACGTGGTGACAGAAACACTACGTGCATATTCCCACTTCATTTCATTAAATGATCTAAAAAAAAACCCCACATTTTCTTATTCTGTCCATAAACTGAGACAAGGAAGCTAAAAGACAGGAATAAAAGGCAAGTAATATCTGTCTAAGCTTCTCATCATGGGATCAGCTTTTGATTATCTTATTTTCTCCTAGCTTTTCAGATATAAAGCATTGCACTGTATTTGTAATACTGCAGTTTGAACAGCTGTGTTTAGCAGTGAAAGTATATAAGGATATTTCAAAGCACAAACCAGAGACAGATTTAAACAGGTTTGATTGGCATGATTCACTAAGGCCCTACATTCAAAGAGACCTTCTGGGATCTCTACTTACATTATTTACTGAGAAATAGTCAGGGTTACAGCTCTGTGCATGGTCAACACACATTCCAGATGTGAAAGTCTGAAAGGTAATTGTCTACACTGAAGCTACTGACCCTGAACTCTTATGCGTATTAGATCTGATTTCTCTAACAAGAATCTAATGCTAAGAAAGATGCAAAAGATACGTTAAAGGTGCTTCTGGAGCTACTTATTTTCCTTGACTATAAAGTGACTTTTGGATGCCTAAATGACATAAGGCAATACTGAAAGCTCAGACATCTGGAAATTAGCTCCAGCTGTCATCACTTTCCCTGCTTGACTCAGAACAAGGCAAAGAAGCTGTGCATGGAAATGCCACCTTCTGCTCTGCTCCAGCCCTCCTGCCTTCCTGCTCTCCCTTCCCCTGCTTTTCCTTCCTCTGGCACCTCTGCACCTGGCCACACCTGTGGAGTATCTCACATTTTTATATACAGCATAAGACATATATTTTGGTGCCAGACTGCTGTTCTTTCACTGTGGAGTTTGCCTCCCATGCATTCACAGCATAATATTTTGGTGCTTTTTTAATTCTGTGACCAGCAGTGCCAGTAGAAACCACAGGCAATTTTTGGGGCTGCAGAGTAGTAAAGAGGCTGCAGAACAGCACAGTGTTCTGAAACTCAACTTTGACAGGGACTGGCACTACTAGACACATTAGCACCCAGGGAGCTTTATGCTGCAACTGCTGTGCCTGTGGTAGATGCATAGGCACCAGCATGACTGGACTGACATGTGTGTTCACATGCTTTGAGTGAGGGTGGTGTTCAGGCCTTCCTGCAACTGCTGTTGAATTGTCTTGTTTAAACATAAGAAGATGTTTTGTTGGTTGCATTAAATACTAAAAGCATGCAGCCTTATCATATTGTAGAGCAAAGTCACTTTTTGTTAACGTACTTTAAAAAGTCAATGACTGATTTAATAATTAGGATATGACAGAGGCAAGGTACCTCCTGGCTCCAAGAAAACCCACAACAAAACCCCTAGATTTCCTTCAGAAGGTAAATTTTTCAGTGTTTATGTGCTGAACAATACCATTAAATCTATTTCAGACTTGTGTTTCTGACCCAACAAATCACATTTGTCCCTTTTTCCTTCAGTTCTTTCTTTCTGTTTCTTGGGCAGGAACCACATGGCAGATAATATTAAACTCACCTTCTTCTTGTCTCAGTACGTAATTTTTTTTCTCTCCTTTCATTATCACTCTTCATATACAACTACAATAAATGTCAGGAACTGACAAGTAGTAAAATAGTTTGCTCTCTTCCAGCTCTTGTGTAAGTTGGCCAACAGAAGAAAAGGCATCCTATAGTAAGATATTTTACAGGCAGATATTTTTATACATTGTTTTGTGAAACAATGAGTGACACTACTGCTCATATCATCTATTTTCAGAAAGAATCCAAAGCCCAAACAAGGAAGATGCTTCTGAAGTGCAGAAATTAAGCAGTGTTGTCTCATTGCCCTACAGCAAGTCACATCCATCCTACCCCTTTTGGACAGGTCTTCCAGAGCCGTCAGCCATCCACCTCTCCTTAAAAGCTTAATCGATTTTAAATACAACATTCCTCCAATTTCAAAGACTAGTTTTAAAGTACTCTTTTATTTAAAATAAGAGGATTTTGTAAATGTCACATTGAATTTTACTTCAACAAAACAGAACAGCTTCTCATTCTCCTCTCCTTCCCCTTAAAACAAAACAAGCTTTAATTTTTATTGGTATTATTTAAATAGGGCCTTTTTTAAGGCAAGTGCTGGATTTGTTTTTCTGTCATAAGCCTATTCTATCACACTTCTAATCTAAGAGTACATTTAACAGTTTACAGAGAGTTAATAAATTACAAATTGCTCTTTCAATAAATCTTTAACCAGCTGTTAAAAATCTCAGCAGGCTCTTAGGTTTACTTATCACTCTGGTTTATAACCTTGAACTGGTGGGCTTATAGCTACCTATAGCAGGTATTGCTCATTTCTGTAACTGTTCATAGAATCACAGGATCAGAATACTTTGGGTTGGAAGAGATCTATAAAGACCATCTATTTCCAACCCCTCTGCCATGGGCTGGGATACCTTCCTCTAGACCACATTGCTCAAAGCCCCATCCAACCTAGCCTTGAGCACTTCCAGAAAGGAGGCATCTACAGTCTCTCTGGGCAACCTGTTCCAGTGCCTCAGCACCCTCATTCTTCCTCACATCTAATCTAAATTTACCCTCTTTCTATTTAAAGCTATTATTCCTTGTCCTATCACTATGTGCCCTTTTAAAAAGTTCCTCTTCAACTTTCCTGTAGGCCTCGTTTAGGTACTGGAAGGCTGCTATAGAGTCTCCAGGCTGAACAATCCCAACTCCCTCAGCCTGTCTTCATAGAAAAGGTGCTTCAGTTTTCTGATCATCCTCATGGCCCTCCTCTGGAGTCTCTCCAATAGCTCCATGTTCTTCTCATGTTGGGGGGCCCAGAGCTGAGTACAGAACTCTGGGTAAGGTCTCACAGGAGCAGAGTAGATGGGGAGAATCACCTCTTTTGACCTGCTTGTCATTCTTCTTTTGATGCAGCACAGGATACAATTGGCTTTCTGGGCTGCAAGCATGCAGTGCTGGGTCATGTTGAACTTATCATCAACCAACACTCCCAATTCCTTCTCCACTGAGTATTGCTCTCAAACCACTCATTGCTCAGTCTATGTTTGTGTTTGGGATTTCCCTGAATCATGTGCACGACCTTGTACTTGGTCTTGTTGAACCTCATGAGGTTCACATGGGCCCACCTCTCAAACCTGTCAAAGTTCCTCTGGATGGCCTCCCGTCCTCCAGTGTTATTGACTGTACCACACAGCTTGGTGTTGTCTGTAAACTTGCTGAAAGTGTACATGATACCACTGTCCATGCTGGCAACAAAGATGTTAAACAGCCCCAGTCCCAATACTGACTCCTGAGGAACTCCACTCATCATTGGTTTCCACCTCAACATTGAGATGTTGACCACAACTATCTGAGTGAGACCATCCAGTCAATTCCTTCCTAATTCACTGAGTGGTCCACCCATCAAATCCAATTTAGAGACAGGGATGTGGTGTGGGACAGTGTTAAATCCTTTGCACAAATCCAGGTAGATGACATCTGTTGCTCTTCCCTTATCCACCAACACTGTAACTCCATTGTAGAAGGCCACCAAATTTGTCAGTCATGATTTGCCCTTAGTAAAGAAATGCTGGCTGTCACCAATCACCTCCTTATTTTCCATGTCCCTTAGCATAATCTCAAGGACAATCCGCTCCAAGGTGAGACTGACTGGCCTGTAGTTGCTCGCGTCTTCCTTCTTTCCCTTCTTTAAAAATAAGCATTGTGTTTCCTCTTTTCCAGTCAGTAGGAACTTCATTGGACATACTGCCATGACTTCTCAAATACATTGGTAGTGGCTTAGTCACTTCATCCACCAGTTCCCTCAGGACCACTAGATACATCTTATCAGGTTCCATTAATTACTATTAATTACTTTTCAACACTTTGCTCTGACTGTGCAGTTGTTATGAAGTGCTACTTGATTTTTTCCTGTACCACTCTGCACCTATTGAGTTCCTGGGCTAGTGAAGTGGGTTGAATACTACAGGTTGCCTCCTGGCACCAAGAAACTCATATTTTTGCTATTGCCTCGCAACAAACTTCGGATCTTTGCCACAAAGTTTTTCTTCTAAGTGAGAGTTTTAGCATGATCTTTGGGACACAGAAAGGCTCAGAGGAGGGACAGGGAATGAAAGTAGTTCGCAGGTTTGGTTTCTAGGGCTTTACTGACAGCCTATTGAAATTTCTAAAATATTCCCCTAGCGTAACTTCCTTTCCCACTTCCCACCTGTCACTTGATTCAGGGAGACTAAAAATAAAATAGTTACTAAGAGTATGTTGAGTCCTTCTTGTACAAAGTTTGTGAATGTCAGACTTTAAAACCAACCGTTTGAAGGAATGGTAAAGTCCTTGGGGCACAATGTCATTGCAAGCACTGGAAAGGCTTCCTGGAATTAGCCCTTACACATACATCTCCCCTCCTGCTTTACTAGATCAGTGGTGTTGGATAGGATATTTTAAACAGAATGAACAAACCTTTCAAATTTAAGGAAAATCCAGATTAGAAATAAGTCCAAAAGCAAACCTCCTCTCCAGTTTGGGCTGATAAGTTAGACCCCCTTGTAGTGTCCTCCAGTTTAGCTGTGGTTAATAAACCACTTGCACAATGTGATACAACAGATTCTACATGCTTGTGCTAACTTTTCCTTCTCTTATGAATGCATAAATATATATACTCAGTTGCTCTGTAAAGGACAGGCTGACGTGGTGCAGATCTGCATAAGCTTAAAAATAATTTTTTCTTTTTTTAATCTGAATATTGTTTCTGCCTCCTCCCCATTCAATACTCCAAGGCTCCACTTGAATATGTAACCGGTGTCTTGGAAGTGCTTGGGTATATCAGAATCCTCATTACGGAATAGAGGCTCAGATGGGGAGCAGGGGAGCTGAATGACTACCTAAGAAGCTGGAATATAAGAGAAGGAGAAAGAGCCAAAGAGATTGAACAACTTGCCTGTAGGAATAACAGGATAAAGGGCCATTGATCCCAGAGTAGCTGAAGCATGTGGTATCCTGCAGCCGACTCCACTCACAACCAAACAGCATTCAGCCAGTGGATGAAACCTGGCTGTCCTAACTGAGCTTATTGCATCCAGGTCATAATGATGAAACACAAATCACTTGAAGGTACTGTAGTAAATGAAGCTTGACTCCAGGTCTTTCTTTGCAATCTCCCACTAACTTTTCTTTATATATTTACAACAAATGTGAATTATAAATAACAGTACTAGCAAAATCATATTGATAAATTAATTCAGTAGTTCATAATTAAATTACTAACCTTTTGCAATTAATTTGTTAAACATGTCATAAAATATTGTCATATTTAAACAGATTTAATTTGAGTACAAAATATTCAGGGATGTAGCAAGTTCCCAAATTGACATAAACTGAGGAACAGATTAGTATATCAATGGAATACATGAATTCTAATATGACTTAAATTTAAATGTAAATGAGCTAAAAGCTATTAATAAGGCATTCACACTAGGAAAGAAAACTGTGCCAGAGAAATCTTCATCAAGTAGCAGTCTATCTGATTTGTAGTCCAGCACTTTGTAACAAATTACAGAAGACTAAAGAAAATAGAAGTGCTACTTTCTGGAAATGAGATTACAATAGATGAAATAATGTCATGTAGAAAGGTCATGATGACTCAATTCCCATGTATTTTGGGGGTATAACATTTGATGTGAGAGCATAGACACAGTCATTATCCTCAGTTTATGTCTTATGATCATCTCTAATGTCACCTAGCTGACATCTGACAGAACTTTAATCTCAAAATCTTCATGTAATTTCTGTCTGTAAGTCTATCAGGAACCTTGCCTAAAAGACTACCATAATTCTCAGTTATTCCTCTGCCAAAACCCTTGCTCATGATCCAACTGTATTTCAACTTCATTGCTGTAGTTCCCAGTCTGTCTAACAGTAGCTACCCAGAGACAACATATCATTAGTCCATCCCTTTATAGAAGTAAGAGTGCTTCTCCTCCAACTTCATTAATTTCATGTATGCTTTTGGATTAATTTTCATGTTACATCTATTACTATGAGATACCAAGTCTGTGAAGCTCAATCTGCTTCAGCAGAACCATCTGTTAAAACCCACTCTCTAGCCACTTCCCTCCTTATTGCTACTCCAGAATTGTCTGGGAGATTTGCTGCTGATGCTTTGCATGACAGGCAGCCTTCCTTGCCCCTTCAGGCTTGAATCATGCATTGCTTGCTCCAGGTTCTTCCCCTTACCTATACTCCCTTACTCCACTGTCTGGAAAAAAAAAGTTAGCTTCACGCCATGCCCCTGAGGGCATGAAGGTATAGACAGGATTTCTGGTGGCTGAGAAGGGTGATATTCAAAACAGATATGGCTGTTTGAAGAAATGGGTTCAAGGACAAGAGGAAGAGGACAAGACCCGGTTTGCAAATACTCAGAAAATAATATTTTAACTGCAGTATTTCCCCCCTCCCCCAACACCTTTCAAATCAAAATTTTGAATTCAGAACTTTGGCTGCTGGGATAAAGCAGCATCTGTATCTTGGAACTTACCATCTTTCTACAACACAGCATTTTTGCATGGTTTGCTGTTCTCAGATGACCAAGTAGTAGCATGTAGATTTAAGGACCATACATGTAGGGATATTCTGTAGTCACTTGGAGACTATTTATTAGCTGATAGAAGCAAAGATTGTAAAGCACTTTTCAAAACATCTAGTTACAAAAAATCCAGAGGAGGACTGTCTCCTCTGTCTATTGTCCATTTATACCTGTCATGGATGAAATGAGGAACAGCTTCACACCTCAGATCTTCTGCTTCATACTTGGAAGAACTTTAATTTATTTTTTCCACCTCCTTTTCCTTTCTAAATTTCAGAATCTTTCTTCTTACCTACATTAATCCTTTAGATAGTCCTCTATTTTTTCTCTGTTTCTTTCCATGTCCTAACATTTAAATTTGGCACATTATGGTTAAAAGTTTGCTAATTTGCATTTCTTTTTTCTTTTTTTTGCAGAAGAATTTTGAATGTGAATCTTTTCTATTTCAGACTGTTGTGGATTATCTCTGATATGCAGCTCAGACCCACACAATCTGTTGCTTGTTCCTCTTCAGTGGGATGAGGAAAAGAATTGCAAAACTGAGAAAACTCACAGGCTGAGATAAATACAGTTTATTAGGTAAAGTAAAAGCTGTGCATGCAAGCAAAGTAAAATAACGTATACATTCACTACTTCCCATTGGCAGGCAGGTATTCAGCCATCCCAGGACAGAAGGGTTTCATCCCATGTAACTGCTACTTGGAAAGATAGATTATGTAACTCTGAACACCCCTCCTTCCTTTTTCTTTCCCCACCTTTTATTGCTGAGCACAATGCTATATGGTGCGGGATACCCTTTTTGTCAGTTGGGGTCAACTGTCCCACCTGTGTCCTCTCCCAGCTTCTTGTGCACCCCCAGCCTGCTCACTGGTGGGACAGTCTAAGAAACAGAAAAGGCCTTGACACTGTTATATGTACTCTTCAGCAACAGCTAATACACTCCTGTGTTATCAACACTGTTTTGGTCACAAATACAAAACATAGCCCCATCCAAGCTACTATGAAAAGAATTAACTCTATCCTCACCAAAACCAGTACACTGATAGAAACAGGATTGAAGTATTATGGGTACTTCCCAAAAAGCCCTTTAAATACTGCTGAGAAGGCAGGATGCCCTTACCTATGCAGGTCCCAGAAAATGATGAACTGTGAAACAACAGCTTCTCTGTCCTGAGTGCAGTTACTGAGTGCATCAATAACCCTGGAGGGACCTCTCTGCACCTTGTTCTTACTTCAAGGCAGGTTTAGGTTTCGAGGGATGTAGAAATGGGGTATGATAAGAGTTGAGATTAAAAGCCCAGACTTCTAATTATTTCAGCAGGACTTTAAACTTTTTATATTACTTCTGGTATGAATGAATGCAGAAACGATTCATTTTCTGGGCTGAGAAAAACTCAACCTCTTCCTCTCAGAAGGGTAGTCTTCCTATTAGATTTGATCTGATTTCTTTTCATTAAATTATGTACAATATCTGAGCATCTGGAAACATGCACTTGTTTTATTAAATAAAACTTGGCTTACTTAGTGTGACAGGATTACATTGAGTGATACAGTTTATATGATCACAACAGAAATACTGGTTTCAGATTGCAAAAAGCTGAGACAAAAATGGAAGCAGAGAAAAATAGTACTTGAAAACCAATGATCTGGTTGTAAATCCTTAGAACAATACCATTGGATAACTGAATTGATGACCTGGAAAGTAAATTCAAATTAAGAGATATTAGGGTATAAGAATACTGAAGCCACAGCAACAAAAGAAAAAAATATTTTAAGATACATCATAAAAATGAGGAGACTAAGTTATTTTGATCTCTATCTAGATGGTGCAGCAGTGTGTTTAAATTGTGAGAAACCTAATCAAGTAATGACTTGCCAGTGTTTCCAAAATGTGTATCTGCTGGAACAAGGCATTATGTTTCTAAACTGCCACATAAATTTGAGTCTAATTTTCAGGGTTCAATACTTTTATTGAGATTGCAGTTTTTCTCAGTCAATGTCAGAACTGTATGAAAGCATTTATGATAATTAAGAGAGGAATGAAAAATATGTGACCCTAGAAGGGGCATTGCGTTATCCTATCAACCTGAGAGCCTATGATGGCAAACTAATGGATGCTGAATTCTATGTCACATAAAAATGCCATTGTGTTTTTGGAAAAAGTACAGTGTAGGAAACCAAATGTCAGGGCCCTGCTATATACTACATAGTGAACTCTATACCAAGATAGGGTCAGCTTTGTTATATTGATATCACTCCAATTTTATTGTAACCCCGGCAAGGAACATCTAGCCCACCAAGATCCTGCTCAATCCAATAGTTGTGTATATCTTTCTAGTGCTCTCCTGACTTTGCCCATCTTTCATTATCTTGTGAGATTAATCTCCAAACGTCACAGACAAGCATATCTGGATCATTGTCATTGTCCTTCTAACAGCTAGGTAGAAAAAAACAGCTGGATTTTGCAAAGAGTGTAATGCTGGGTGTTATGATTTAAAGATTTACATTTATTAATATTGGAAAGTTACTTGATTTTCCCTTTGGATAAACTCATAGCAACAAAATGTTTTGTAAGTTGAAAAATAAATAATTGTTTATGTGTGAAATATTGTCCATATGACAAATAATCTACATTTCTCTATTTTATGTGATACTGAGCTAAAGGAATTTTTGGTAGAGTTGCTGTGATGTTCTGGACTATTTAAAATGGCTTTTATAATTGTAATAGAGTTAGTTATGATTTGTGGATGTTTTCTTGCACCCTAAAAATGCAAGTTTGCGTCAGAGAATAAACTGACTCCTCATGGTTTCAATACATTAATTGACCTATGTGGAAAAACATGGAGAAGCTACTACTGGTTTCTACATGCTGATTGTATATATGGTTGATTAGAAGAATAAGGAAATAATGACACATACAAAAAAAAGTTGGTGGTGAAATTGTATACAGCAGCAGTGTTTGTAGCATTCAGTGATGTAAGCGTGTAATAAACCACTAAATGACAAACCTTGCTTTTCAGATGCAGGCTTATATTATATAAAAGCTGGATAGCAAAGAATGGAAGCCAAACTGAGGTAGAGTACTCACATAAAAAGCGAACTCTCTGTATTAAAATTGTTACTGGATATAGTCTTCTGCAGAAATCAGTCCCATTTGATAGGTTCCCAATGCTTATCCTCTTAGATGACTGCTTTGAAACTCCTGCAATGAGGATTAGTGACTTTCTTCACAGAGACAATTAACAAATACCAGAATGTATACCCTGCTGCTGATACTGCAGTTTGGGGAGATGTTTCTGAGACAGTCCTTGGCACGGCTGAACAGCTGGAGTTTGACTCTGTTCTTTAGAAGAAAGTTTCTTTCCCAATTCTAGGCAATACTGGAGTTGCCATGTGCACAGTCAAAGTAAAATCAGTGCTTCAGTACAAATTAATTATGGGAAATAATGATAAGGATGAATGATGTGAAAAAGAAAAGACTAAGCTAAACATGAGCTGGTGCAGTGAAATAGTTTCTTACATCTTGATTTTATATTCTAATGCATTTATATTCTAATGTATTTTATATCCTAATGCGTACTTGCCAAGCCTCTCTCCCTCATTTATCAGCAATCCTGGTCAACTGGGGGAGTCCCGGATGACTGGAGACTTGCCAATGTGACACCCACCTACAAGAAGGGCATGAAGGAGGATCCAGGGAACTACAGGCCTGTCAGCTCAACCTCAGTTCTGGGGAAGATTATGGAACAGTTCATCTTGGGGGTGATCACGCAGGACAACACGGGGATCAGTCCCAGCCAACATGGGTTCATGAAGGGCAAGTCCTGTTTAATCAACCTGATCTCCTATGATCAAGTGACCTGCCTAGTGAATGAGGGAAGAGCAGTGGATGTTGTCTACCTGGACTTCAGGAAGGCATTTGATACCATTTCCCACAGCATTCTGCTGGAGAAGCTGGCAGCTCATGGGTTGGACAGGAGGACTCTTCGCTGGGTTAG
>JAAGNO010029360.1:0-19290 GCA_033439905.1 Ceryle rudis
CCTCCTCCTCCCCCTCCCTGTACACCCCTTAAGAGGGGCGGGTCCCCGCTGCCAAGGGAGGGGCCGCCAGGACGCACAGCGCGCACACACAGGCAGCGGTTAGGTTTTGGTCTTTTTTTCATCTGCGAGAGGAGATTCCCGCAAATACCGGGCTGCGGGTGTCCTCTGAGCGGCAGAGAGCAGCGCCGCAGCCGCGCCGGGGAGAGGTGCGGGCTCGCGGCCGCCCGATATCTCTGAAGTTTTAAACCGATCGGACGTTTCCCGCCGCTCATCTTCATCCGGTTGTCTGTGGCAGTCTGATAGTTTCGTAGTAATAAACGAGCAGCTCGGTTTAGAGCTACTGAGCGTTCGGGTGTTTCTTTAGAAAGATTAAACCCAGTAGTGCCCAGCAGCACGAACAAGGAGGCAGAAGATGCCATACGCGGGAGGGAGTATCCAGCCAGGCTGGGAGGGGGGAAATGTAACCGAAGGAGCTTTGACGGGTTAGGTTACCCCTCTTGAAGATGCAGGCTATGATGTGTGAGCTAGTTCTGAAACTGGCTAAAGGTTCCTGTGGCTTAGCACTCCCTCCTTCAAGCTGCGCGAATCTCAGATCTTCCAGCATCAGTGCCACTGGTTATGTGACATCTGTTAACTTTGAGGCTTTCAGTAAATATTTAAGTTCTGGTCCCAGGAGAGTGAGCATGATGCATCTTCTGTAGGGGAAAGCAACTGAGTTAAGAAGACAAGCTCGAGCCAGGGCTGTGGAGTTTGGCTGCGAGGGGGCCTCGCATCACCGATGTGCCACATACTCCCCAGAAAGCGTCATCCTCCCAGCCTGGCGGCATTTCTCATTCTTGCAGATTTGAACTAAGTTGCATGGAGGCACCAGAATAAAAGAACACCTCTTTTAAGATCCAAAATGCTTAGAAATTCTAATTGATTGTTGTGTTGGAGAGAATAAAGAACTGTGAATAGCGGCTGTGGAGAGAAGCTGGAAAGGTCTTCAGTATAGTCACTCATGCAAGAAAAATGTCAAGATAATGAGGGGCATGTATGCTGACATTGCATTTTACAGGAACTTGTCTGAACTCCTGTGTTATACTTCAGCTACTTTTAAGAATTAAGATTACTTTCTAAACCTTTTGCCCATTCCTATTTTGCCCTTAAATAATAATATGCTGCCAAACATTACTTTTACAGAGCTATCATGGAGCCTCCAACTCATTCCCAGGTGAACCCAGGCGCTCACATGGTGAAATGCTGAAGTGAAACATCCTAACCTCTGTCTCTTAGAGGTCTGGGGTGAAGAAATGCAGCGTTCTGTCTTCCCTTCAGGTAAGTACATAGCCCTCCTAAATTTCCTTACATCTCGAGGACAGGCTGTTCAGTGTCTCCATTTAAATCTATTTCAACACCTGCTATAAGGCAGCTTGCGACCAGTTCTCACTGGGCACCCGCCCATTCAGTTACTGTTTTTCAGCATTAGCTTGAGATAATGGATTCAGAATTCAAAGGGTACAAAAGGGTGCCTGTCTTCACTTAAAGTTCTTATCATCATGGATCAAAATGAGAGCACCAAACGTTCTTCTTGTGTTCAGCATATACCACTAGCACTCTACAGCTGTATTTTTTGCCTAAAATCACATTACAGGTAGCTCTTTTACAACTTCAGTGCAAATTTTATACAAGCTGTTAACATTTTATAACTAGATGAAACCGAATACTGATGAACTCTACGGACGCACAGTGCAGCACGGACAGACATGCATTACCTGCCCGATCTTCCAGTTTCTAAATTATCTTGAAGATTTTGCATATGCAGAGGAAATTTAATGACTTACTTTGTCATTAGGACCCGATCTTTGTCTTCATATTTTTGCGTCTTTAACAATCTCAAACTGCAGTGTTTTACTTCATTGTGTAAACCATTGCGTAAAACTCGTGGAGTTTGGGTGTTCAACTTACATTTTTTATTCCTTCAGTAATTGGTGGAATAGTATTAAGAATGTTCTCATCTGACTGTAATTGGAATTTTACATTAACTATGTTAATGAAAAAAAGGAAGATGTAGAGAAGATTTCATATATCCCTGTCTGAAAATTCTTAACACATCGAGAATAAGTAGAATTTCATTAAATAATGACAGTGAATAATCACTATGATTTATGCAGGGTATGCACATTAATTAATTGCCGTGCAGAGTGCTGCAATCACCCATTCAGTCACAGGTTAAGGTAATTAAATACTGTTCTTGCTATTGGAGAGGTTGCAGACCTTGGTCCCCAAAGATGGAACACTGCATTCTCACTAACTTAACAGGTTTCAGTCATGAAAAAATGAAAGAATTGATCCAATTAAAATGTATTGGAGGAATGACAATGTGTTTTACTCTTAAATCCATTTAAACATCTGTGAAAAAAAATATGCTGAAGGAAAAGAATATTATATGAGAATGAAGTTGCCTTTCTTGTACTTTGAAATTTAATTAAAGAAATCTGGTTGAAAAATCATACCATTAGGTAGCAAAATGCTCACATGAAGATGTTTAAATAAAAAAGGTCAGCAGAAGTGTTGCGAACTTGAGGACAATAAATATCGTTGAAGCTATTTTATTTAGGTTCTCTTTTCCTCTTACACAAAAAGCTGGCATTCCCAGGGCCTAAACCTCTGAGCTGCTGTCTGCTTAGCCTCTGATGTCCTATAGCCTTTTACGGAACATATCTGGAGAAGTAACTTAGTCAAGATCCAAATGCAATTGGTAGGAAAACATAGAAGTAACCTGCACAAACCACTTTTTTTTTTTTTTTTTTTTTCCTTTTTTGACGCTGAAGAAGAGCAAAGCCTTCTTCGTAGTCTGACACAGGCTGGTATCAGCAGGACCGGCTGATGTTCAACATCCTTCAGGTTCAATAGGGCAGTTATGGACACAGCTATAAAATCAAATTCTGTCTAATACTATTTCTCCTGGAGTGTTCTAAGAATGAACAGAAGAGTGGTGACAGCATAGGTGGCCAGCAAGTGATCTCACGAGAACAGAGACTAAATGTTCATCAGCATTTTTCTGACTAGGACAAAACCCTCTCATGAGGAAGATGCCTGTGCACTCACCAGGTAGTCATGAAAACCCATTTCAGTCAATAGACACTGAAGTAAACCATCTTTCCATTCCTATAGCAGGACTCAAACTAGATAGAACATTAACATTTCAACACTGAAAGTATCAAGCTTTACTCTGAGGAAGTATTTTTTAAGAAACAGAACATGAAACCCTACTGTTGCTAAACACTAGGATTTATTTTGACAGTGACATGCAAAGTATTACCCACACGAAGACATTATTTCTGCACCTAGAAGCATATTGTTCAAATTGTTTCTGATTAATAAATTGCCAGTGGTGTAGGAGGCAGGTAAAACTCTACGTCCCCACATAGACCTTTTTCATCCTACCACAACGTTTACGAAGCACCTGCGCTGAGCTGAAGTGTGGTACGCTGCCATTTCAGTCAGTGGATAAAGGCAAATGTTGCCTTTCATTGAGCGTCAACAGAATTCTGTTTAAATTCTGGTTTAGGATTTGTAAAAATTCTGTTTATTTGGCATAACAAAGACTGAAATGTAATGGATAAAAGTAATAATTTTCTCAGTTCTTTCTTCCTAGGAATCAAGTCCCAATGACATGAGATTGATTATCTTTCAGAGATTCTTATTACAACTAAAAAGTATTACAACTACAAATCTTTCCCTTTCTATGAAAGCAGGGATTTCAGAATTGTTTAAAGGCAACCTAAATAGTCAAATGCACAGAAATATCTGTGCATACTCATTTCCAGTACCCTTTGTAAAAATAACCATAGTTTGTAATATACTTGTCAAATTTATTTTTCACCTGCATGACTGCACATGCAAATAGAAGTATCTCCGAGGATTCAGCATTACTTCTGAAGTTTGGTCTTTTTAATGTCTTCATAATTATTCAAATTGTTTTCTGCTAACACCCAAAAATTCCAGAGCATTTCCAGCCTTGAGTTTATCCTGTAAAAACAAAACAAATACACATGTTTGTGTGTGTGCTTAACTCATTTTACTCAAATGCTTTTCCTTAGGCTTTCAATGAACTGCTGCAAAGAGACTAAAGGGCCTCTTCTGGTCTTTGTAGCAGTCAGTGTACTACACTGATTTTTTTAGTGTTATATCTCAGGTCTAAAACCAGAGGCTTAAAAAGGAGAGGGGAAAAAAAAAACCCCAAATGTAAAGATCATACCTTCAGTTTACTGTCAAAATCTTCCATTGAGTCAATCAGTTTTCCAGGTTCCAGTTCCCCAAGTGGAAAAGGGTAATCTGTCCCCAAAATAACTTTGTCCTGATAATAAAAACCCACATTGTACATTTTGTAACAACATTAAACAATGTAGTTGCACGTGCTTTCTGGAATTTATAATAAACTGCAGGAAATTACAGGTATACATTGGACTGATTAATTACAGGAGTATGAAGATCATCTTTGGGTTCCAAATTTCACTAGGAAAAAAACACAGTGCTTGAAAACAATGACTCAAGAGCTTATTAGGTGAATTTAGGTTTGAAAAAAAGTACAAGTTATTTGTTAATTATTTTTGTGGTGCCCAATGACAGTTTGGTGTATATTCTGATAGAAAGTTCAAAATGCAAATCCCAGGCCCGTGGCAATGAGTGTATATTGCTCAGGTGAATACAACACCAACAGTAATTTCCTACTCCGATTTTCTGTACTGTGGTACAGGTTTGAAATGTAACAGAAAAGGCATCTGTTGTTCTCCTGCACTACTCACACTGCTTCTTGCAGGTAAGTTGCCTAAAATGCAATGATTAATCTTGGTTAAGTGTTGCCATGATGAAATGGCCAGTAAAGGCTACACAGAATTCTTCCTTCTGTTTGACTTATTGTTTTGGTTCTTTTTCATGCTCATTGCATGCTCTGCACTGTTGTGTGCAGCCCAAAATGAACATGAGAGGTTTTGACACATTTCCAATGTGACAAGTTCTCCACCAAACGCAGAACAGATGCCTGGATTTGCATTCCTGATTTTGAAATTCTTGACTACACACGCTCAGAGACACAGGCACACACAACCTTAAATTACATGTATGTGAGAGGAACCTGTAATAAAAAATACAAAGCAATCAAAGTCATCTTTTGTGTGTTACCTTAAAAGCTGTAGTAACTGCAATGTGATACTACATAACGTGTGGTACAATGTAAAATTACTAAAACACTAAAATGCAAAACCAGTAACATTTAATTTAATTTAACTAGTCATCAACTTCAGATAACAAACTCAAAATCTCATTTACCAAATTTCATATAGTTTTGGAAGTCTATTTTATTTTTTAAAATGTCATTGTCTTTAGCTGGGATTGGGTAATAGTTGTGCATTTGAAACACGTACCTTGGAATATGAGTGACATGATATGATTTGTTTCTGAAAGTAAGTCAGTGAAAATAAAATTCAATAAGAATCGAATCTGTATTCATCATTTCTTTTATCAGAGATGAAAAGAAATAGGCAGATCCTCAAGAGGTCCACATTGTTATAGGTTCATTTTCACACTGGAATGATATTTTCCCATTTTATCTACCTTGGAGAGTGCATGCTGCCAACTCTCTTGATTTTATCAAAAGTCTGTTTTCCTTTAAGCTTCGTCTCCTGGAGACATGAATATTTAAAATCCACAGTTTTCATTAAAATTATGTTTTCAAATGTCTCATGAATTCGGAGCGCTTGTTAAATATTTGAACTCCATTACCAATACTGAAACAGGGTGAAGAAAACACATTTCCGTTATTTTATGGAATGATTCGGTTTTCCTATTTGTCAAATGCTTTTTTAAAAATATTTTTTAATTATTTTTTTTATTTTTTTGCCTCCAGTAGATGTCACCCGAGAGTCTCTGAAAGAATGTACACAAAACCTTCTACAAATCCAAACAGAAGATACACGTTCTATTGTTCTGTCCTATGTTACTGTGTTATAATTTAATATGGAAGTCTTGCCATAAGATTAAAATAGAATTCATACTCCTCTGTCTACTAAATCAAGTTCTGAGTGTAGATTAAACAAAATATGTTTGCATGTGTGTACTTTCAAGCATCTAAATACATTATTTTATTTACAATATTCAATCTGATACCAAGACATTTTATACAGATGAAGAAAACCAACCAGTGTATGCCATTTATAGAGAAAAAAAATCAACAACCCAACAAGCAATACACGTCCTAGCTTGGTATGAGAAATGGAACTCTAAGTAAAGGAGAAAGAAACCCAGTATTTGCCCGGCTGTTTATGAGTCAAGGTTAAGTACACCAGGCAAGTTTGTACATTCTTGTTTACATCTCTATACCAAAGCAGAAAGGAAGCCTACACCCTCATTGGAATAATATATCTTATTTCAATGATATATTTCTTTAACCTGAAGTGTTTCACAGCTAATAGTGTGATCTATTAATTAGCAGTAAAATTAAAGACTGTAAATCATTATGAAAAATTCCGAAGCAGCATTATTGCTCTGCTACCTTTGATATCAGGCTATTCATTTGAGCTTCAGCTTTGTACCCATCTATAAAATGGGGGCTGCAATACCTGTCTTTAGCAAAAAGCCTCAGAGAAGTCGTGTGAAGTCTCTGCAGGTAAGTAATACTCCTACCATAATAGATGTATTATTCTAGTATTCCAAAGGGTATCAACAAAGTCTGTTTTCCCTAGAGGACTTACAGTTCTATATCTTAATTAGTGCATCTCTCCTTTTAGCAAGGTACCTATGGCTAATGATTAACCTTAGTGGACCCTTCTACTCAACATTTTCCACAGTAATAGGGATGTGAATCTTAAAATGAATCTCGAAGAGCATCAAGCTCTTCCTCGTATTAGTAAAAATTGTATTGGCCTTGAATCTCACCTTCTTTCCTATCAGGACACATCTCAAAAAAAGTCCATATTGCTATGGCCAGCTCAGCTCCAGCTTCTGGCTGGAGAATGTTTTATCTTTGAGTCAAGTCTCTTGAGGAATCACCATGGGTAAGTTTTTGCAGATACACTGAATCATTCAATACCCTGTCAACCCAGTTCTTCACTTTTTATACCAGCATCATTAGGGATTTTGTGTTTATTTATATTCTCTTCATGCTACCTCATCATGGGGGGAGCAAAGGACTGCAGCAATTTTGCAGGCTTTCAAAATTCTTTCTCAGATAGTGTAGTTTTGCTTCCTTTAACTGGAATAGGCTCAAATTAACCTGCACCCAAAACTAAGAAGGGATGAAGTTAAGTGTACCTGGCTCATCACAGCTGTCACTGGATTTTAATATTCATAAGCTCAAAGCCAACACATTACATTCTGATGCCCAGTAATGGCTGTTCCCCAAGGACCTGAAGCCCTGTCTAAGCACATCTTTACACACCCTGATGCTCTGCCTGCACAGCTCTTAGCTATACTCTAGAGAGCTGTCCTATTTCAAACCTTCAGCTCATAAAGTTATGTGTCATCCTCAAGACCCAATCACATCGGTTTTTGCCCAGCATTTATTCATCTTGTATGTGTTGTTCTGCCAACGTATGACTGCACTGAAAACACCCAGATAATTTGACAATTTTTTAAACATTAGCTCCCGGAATGGTATTGAGTGAGAATATCAACTTTCTTTGGAAAAAGAGGGAGCTTTTTAATTATCATAGTTATAAAGTTTGAAAATGTGATGTGAATGGGGTTTTTTTTCCAGGATAAGATGCCTTAGGCTGTGAAAAAGAAAGAAACTGATTGTTTTTTTCAAGGTCTCCTGAGTGTTAAAAACATTTAAGTTTTTGGGACCTGACTCATGACTTTTCAGCACTGGGGTTCCACCTGACGTCAGATTGCTGAAGCTCAAAATACTCAGAGGAGAATTAAAGACATCAACATCCCATGTAGTACACTGGTCAAATATATTGCATTAAGAAACTTAATTTCAGAAATCTGTTGACAAAATAAACAAGACACCAGAGAGGCTATTGCTGAGTGACGTTTAGATTATTGAATTAGAATCCATAACCTCTCTCTCCTCAAACTGCTAAATTGCCGTTGCCATGACTAATCATGATTAAGGGCCAGAGTCTATGTGTCACTTAGGAAGTTAGGTAGAGAAGTTACAGTTTTAGATACGGTGCAAAGACAGCAGCTTTCCCACAGCAGCCTTGGCCTAGAGCAGCTTTGAGATTCAAAGCTAACTTGTTACTCTAAAGCAGAGCTGCTTTGAGACTTAGGTTCTATACACGTTAGAACAGGAAAAAAGTTAAGTTTGCCAGCAATGGATTAAATACATCCTATTGTATTTTCTCTCCTGTTTTGCTCTTGACATCTACAGTTCATCTTAACAGAATCAGACCAGAAAAGGAATCTGTGGGTCTCAGCCACGCTGAGTCACACAGCCTCTAACTTACCAAGGTCTTTTTAACAATGGTAAAACACGTCTCCCAACCTTTTAAAATGGAAAAAAAGAAACACTTGAATTTGAAAGTTAAGCCACTTGAAAACAAGGCACCATATGAATCAGTCTTTGCTGGCAGTCCCATCTCAAACAACCTTACATAAGGAACTAGTCTCACCGAGCTAAGGTTCACAGTGCGTGATTTCCTGGATTGGAACTCACCATTTCAATAACTCCATACAGGAAAAACATGATCAACATGGCAGAAGTCCATCAGTTTATCACAGCTCAGGTTCTGATTTTACTGAGTGATTTTACCATGTGAACATCATGAGGTTCAACAAGGCCAAGGGCAAGGCCTGCACCTGAATTGGGGCAATCCTCAGTATCAATACAGGCTGGGGGATGATGGGATTGAGAGCAGCCCTGTGGAAAAGGACTTGAGGGTACTGGTGGATGAAAAGCTGGACATGAGCTGGCAATGAGTGCTCACAGCCCAGAAGGTCAATTGCAAATGGGGCTACATCCCCAGTAGTCTGGGCAGCAGACTCGGAGGTGATTCTGCCCCTCTGCTCTGGTGAGACCCAACATGGAGCACTTGTGTCCAGCTCTGGAGTTCTCAGCACAAGGACATGAACCTGTTGGAGCAGGTCCAGAGGAGGCCACAAAAAAGATCAGAGGCTTGGAGTATCTCTATGATGAAAAAAGGCTGAGAGCTTTGGGGCTATTCAGCCTGGAGAAAGCTCCAGCGAGACCTTATTGCAGCCTTCCAATACCTAATGGGGGCATATAAGAAAGATGGACACAATCTTTTTATCAGGACCTGTTGCAAAAGTACAAGGGGTGGCAGTTTTAAACTAAAGGAGGGTAGCCACAGACTAGATATATGGAAGGTATTTTTTACAGTGAGGGTGGTGAAACACTGGCACAGGTTGCCCAGAGGGATTGTATGTGCCTCATCCCTGGAAACATTCAAGGCCACGTTGGACAGGGTTCTGACCAACATGATTGAGTTGAAGATGTCCCTGCTTATTGCAGGGGGCTTGGACTTGGTGACCCTTAAAGGTACCTTCCAACCCAAAGCATTCTGTGATTCTATGATAGTATGCTGTCTTCTTCCTGCTTGATGCTTCGCTTCTCCTTTTGCTGTCTCATAGAGAGTTAAAAAAAGGAATGACTAACCTGCTTTTGGAAGCATTAGAACTCACCTCTCCTATTACATTTGTTAGTAGCCTTAGAGCACCAGGATCATGGACAAGAGAGTCTGTGTAAAATGAACCGAGGTATTTTCTTGGATCCACCTTGTTATCCACCGCACACAAATCAGGGCGCACATTGAATCCATGGGAGATTCGCCCCACTGTATATGGAAAAGCTCCACCTGCAAGAAGAAATTTTTAGTAACAGAAGCTGAAAATATGCATGAGAAAAAAAGCCACATTATAAACAGACATCCATAAGTTTTACTGTTAGCTACTTAGAAAGTGCTCTGCACCAGCATTTTTTTTATTCCTTCCTGTTCATTAGCTTCTTTCTCTGTTTTCCCCACTTCTTCACTACTGTGATGCCCAGATTCCTGCTGCCACTTGCTTGTCCCTTCCCCCAAACCATCTCCAGTCTCTCCTTCCTCCTTGTTTCCCTTAAAGGCTACTGTAGCAGTTCAAACACTGGCTGAAACAGGCTAGAGAATGTTCACCCAAGCAGCCGATCTGGCAGATTATCTTCTTCGAGGTAATAGTGCTCAGCTGATGGCAGGCCTAACGTGGTAGCCCTGTTTGCTGCCATACCAGAAAATACAATCGTACCATGCTCAACGAAAGAGCAGGTGTTTCAGGTGGTATACCACTTACCTCCGTGGGCAAAGCAAACTTTCAGCTTAGGAAACTTTTCAAAAATGCCTCCCATAATCATGGAGCAAATGGCTATGGTTGTTTCTGCTGGCATGCCTAAGAACAAGCAAATATTGTATGAGAGTTTTATTTTTTTATTTTCTTATTTGAGTTTTAAATGTTATCTTCATTTTCTTCAATTAGCCTTGAGCCTACTGAAAAAACAATAGTTAAGGAGAAGCTGCCAAAGATTATGCATTATTTCTATTATTTCTAAAGGGACATGGATCTGAACGTTAGGTAACTGAAATGAGGACACAGGACTGGAAATCAAGATCTTCTGAATTCTAAGCCCTGTTTTTATCCTACGCCACTAGGACAGCAGACAGACAGGTTGGGTGTGTCCTGAACTGCACAGTACAGTCTTGATTCCCCAGTTACCCTAGCTCAAAGCCACATCCAGAATACGTCAGGTTCCCTCCTTACCTGTGCTTCTGGGTTTCTTCTGTGTGGAAAGCAGGGCAGAGAGGGAGAGCTGGTAGACATTCCAACACAGATTTGGGGTTTAGTTACGACGTGGTGCCTGGTGCTACAGTTCAGCAATAGTCTAGCTCTCTCTTTGCCACTGGGTAACTTGGATGCCCAATGTTAGGAACATAACAGCAATTTAGGTTCCTACATCAGGACTCATCAGTTCCTGAGCACACCGAACGTTATTTAGAATACCATGCCATTTAGCTGCTTAACTTCAGACATCCAGGTTGAAATTAGGAATGGAGTTTCCCTCATCTATGGGGGAAATAATAGCTATCCGTCTCAAAAAGTTGCCTTTCATTAACGTTTTACCGCATGCATAGATGCAAATTCTTATTAGGCTTAGTAGGAAAATTTTTGAATTATACTTTGTTAAGTAAACGCAATAATTTGAGTCTCTTTTAAAATCTGTGTTGTTGAGCCTGCTCTGACTGAGACGAATTGATACTGCACTGGTGATTGGCACACTAAGATTTTCCAGTGTTTATTGCAGAACATAAATTATATGTATATTGTGTATGTTTTTCAGAATACCTCTATTGTAGGCAATACAAAACCATGCAAAACAAAACAGAGTAAGTGAGGGTGAAATGAGGTCTAAACATTTCTAGGTAGCAGTATAACCTACCCCGTTATTCAGTGTTGTTCTGATTTGCCGACTAGACGGGGGAAAAACAGAAACTAGCTAATTCCCTGTGTCTATGGGGAGCTTTCAAAGTACATGTTGTTTCAGCTCTAGTTGATGTGAACTTTGATTTATTTCTTTTCTGATCAACCCATTTCTAGGAAATAATCCAAGAAATTCTAGGAAGTAATGTTTGGTTTTGCGTACTCCTTCATTTGCTCACATTATTTCTGAGGAGCTCATTTCAGAGAAAATTCACTTTTCCTTAGTTATCTGCCCTTTGTACTTAGGATGGAAGAGAGTACTTGATTCTACTGCTAGTCTGAATAGCTTTATTTCTAGATATTTTAAAGTTAGACAAACCAAACAAGCTTAAAAAGAAATGACTGATGAATTTATACAACAGATTCAATCATAGTACTTTAAAAAAAAAAAGATAGAAAAATCACATCGTTTTTCTTTGTACTTGTACATTTGCAGCAATCTTCTGGGCATAATCCAGTGACAGCTCATAAATGTACATTAAGCAAAGTAAATATGCACTCACCTATTAGCCAGGGAAACCAATACTTGGACATCCTTCCATCTATCTGCATGTCCCAGGGATGCACAAAGAGACAGCAATTTAATTGTTCAGCAGCCTGCAGCAAAAAGGAAAAAAAAAATCCAAATCTTGACTAAGCATACCAAAATGCATCTTAGCTCTTAGCGTGCTTTAAAGATCACCTGCAAAATTGTACTGAGCATTAGTACTAGCAATGAAAACAGACCCAGAAGTAAGAACTATAAGCAACAGTTGATTATATTTACTCCTCTGGGTCATGCCATGAAGTCCTCACTCAGTTGCACAGTTCTTTATGAGACTACAGGATTGGAAGCCAAGTGTTCCTCAAGACTAATGCAGTACAAAATGCTTCTTTAGCTGTGTTTGTCAGTCACTCTGCAGCATAAAACTCGGTTCAAACTAGCATTCTTTTGGTTTCATTACACATATGAGGATGAATTCTCATAATGTTTTACAGAACCATGTTAAGATGGTTTCGCAGAATTGTGCCAGTTGCATTCAGGAATTTTCATTGTTGTTGCACTACATTTGTCCTCTTTGTCCCTCTGCCTGTCTTAAAAACAAGTTAAAAATATTCCTAATCCACCCTAAGAGTTCAAAACCTAGCTGTATTCTGATCAATAACACGGTAGATTATTTTTTTCAAAACTACTGACACCTTTGGAAAGGAAAGCAGAAGAACAATACAGGATGCTTATTCTGACTTGAGTAATTTAACTATGTTCTTAAATTTAAATATCGAGTCATGAGAGTCATTCATATGCGTAACCAGGATTTAACAGCTTCATTTTGTCAGATGTATTTCTGGACCTCCTCTTGTTGCTAAGGAGATTATCACACTTTTGAAGAATTTGGGTTTATTTACCCATACATGAATAAATAAAGCTGCAACTTTTGGATTCTAGGGAGTAATTGCCATCTACATTTGTAAACTAAAAATAGCAATTCAATAACTGGCATGGTAGATTGATAAAGTTCATTATCAAATATGGCTTAATTTCACAATCTTTAATATCCAGGGATGTTTCTAAAAGTGCTAGAGGTTACACATATTAAACATAAGCTGAAGCATGTATAGTATAAGAAACAGATCCCAGTACAAGAGAGGGATCTTAGTACAAGAGAGACATGAAGTTACTGGAGACTCCAAAGATGATGAAGGGACTGGAGCATCTCTCCTACAAGGAAACACTGAGAGGACTGGGACTGTTTAGCCCCAAGAAGGGAAGGTTCAGTGGGGATCTCATTGATGTGTATAAATACCTGAAAGGAGGGTGCAAAGTGGATGGAGCCAGGCTCCTTTCTGTGGTGCCCCGTGACAGGGGCAATAGGCACAAACTGAAATGCAGGAGGTTCCCTCTGAACATCAGGAAATACTTTTTTACTGGGAGGGTGATTGAGCACTGGCACTGGTTACCCAGGGAGGTTGTGAAGTTTCCATCCTTGGAGATGTTCAAAAGCCACCTGGGCATGGTACTGGGCTTCCAGCTCTAGGTAGCCCTGCTTGAGCAGATGGTGGGGCCAGATGACCTCCAGAGGTCCCATCCAACCTCAGCCATGCTGTGGTTCTGTGAATCTGTGCATCTCCAAGAATGGAAGTTGATAACTAACTGTTTATGACCATAAAAACATATATTCCAGATGCTGCACTAACAGAATTCTGGAATAAATTGAGCATTATGGAAAATAACCTGTATGAATCAAATTCTGGCTGACAGCTTCAATAACCCGTGAAACAGATACAGGCTGTACATTGATTAAACCCCATAATGTAGACAAACAGCCATCCTCATCTGGACCTCAGGCTATTTAAGAAATGCAATCTAAAAATAAATTTTATAATCAATACATTCAGCTTGGAAATTTTTAGTCCCATTTACATAATACTGTATGGTACTTTTGCTCTATAGGTATCTCTGAAAATCTCAGGGAGTTTTATCAGTTATCTCAGTAGGACTGGACACAGTAATGAACCCAAAGGAAGTTGTGCAGAAATGCTTCATTTGATACTGCACTTACCCTTACAAACCAAGAAAACAACTCTACAGTGAGAACTCATCATAAAAATATGTTGTTATTCATTATTATAAAGTACGTTTCAGAATGGTTTATATTGCATTATTGTCATTATATCCTATAATGAATTATCATATTTAATTAAAGCTGAATCTCTGTGATCACTAAGCACATAAGAATGCTCAATTGCTTTACTGTACCTATAAATTTGGTTGATAGCTGAATATGTCCCAAGATATTTTTAGACAGAATTCCATATCATAAAATTCCCCAAGAGAAGGGAAGGAACATTTACTCACAGCATAAATATCATAAAGTTCTGGTGCATTCAGGTCCCATTCGTTGACGTGAGATCCAATTTGTACTCCAGGAAATCCAAGCTCATTCACGCAGCGATGCATTTCCTTCACAGCCAGGTCTGGAGCTTGCAAAGGTAACGTACCCAAGCCAATAAACCTCTTGGGGTACTTTTTTACTGTAGCGGCTAGGTCATTATTTAATATCTGGGCTAGATCTAAAGTATCCTGAGGTTTGGCCTGGTAAGATATTAAACAGAATAGTACATTAAAATATAGTTTTCAAATGTTATGACCTCTGGAAGATATTGGATAAATGTCACTGTAAACAATTCAGAGGCAGGTTTTGAACTTAAAATTTACTTTACAGTTCTGAATAGCTGGAAACCAGTAGGACTAAATTCTGCTTTACTTTAAAACCTCTGCATGCAGTTCTGCCTCATGTCTTGAATATTTTATTGACTGATGTTGCTTTTACTGGTCTTCTGTGTAAACCAGGCCTCTCTTTTTGTTCATTCCAACGCAAAAGCCTCAGCATATAATATTTAAACGTAGCAGTGAATATTTACTCTCCTATTATTGGAGTTGAAGAGAGAAAACCAAGAAATGTGAGATGAAGGACCGAGAATCTACAGTGAAAACTTGGGTAAACCTCTCTAACATTTAGAAGGAGATAACAGGCATAGTTCTAATAAGGGTACTGCAATATCCGTACAGTTTCTTATTTCCACACCAACCATATTTATTGGAAAATATTCCCATAAAAACCAGAATAAAATTTTTAAGATATGTCACCCAGCAAGATATTCTGAAGACCAATGGTACCACTAATATGTGGGCTTAACACAAATATTTTAATGTAACATACCTGTTTACATATAACAACTCAACTTGGACACATAGCTAAATGGTCAGACTGAGAACGTGTTTAGAACAGCATTTTGCTATGATTTATCTTCTCAGACTGTTTTTATTTCATTGATGCATTCAAGATCACCATGCAGGGAACATACTAATTTAAATTTGCTATTGAATGTTAAGATTAAAACCATTCTAGGTCAATGAGTCCCACATCACATTTAAAACAAAGTGGGACAGACCACAAATAAATCTTTCAGTACTTTTTTAAATGAGAAGATACTGATTGAGATCCTGGTTTCATGAAACTGTACCTGTATCTCTACCTGCTAACCACGGATTCATGATGTGTAAATTCTCCCTTCCTGTTTCCAGCTACTCCCATGAGGTCCCCAGAAGAAATTCTGTTGTTGTCTCATTCTTTCTTACTGAGTGTACTCCAGAGTGGAGCTTTGCCAGGACATCCTGCTGCCTCTTCTGATAACTCGATTACTTTTTTGTCTTTTGTGTTTCACAGCAGAACAATTCCCCACTGACTGCTTAAATCACCTAGTTATAGGAGGATACATTTTTTTTTTTTTAAATGTTGTAGCACATGAATTATAAAATACGTTAGTAGGAACCTACCCAGTAACTGAACATTACAGGGACTGTGGAAAGGACTTGAACGGTGACTCCTGAGGAAGAAAAAGCCGTTATTAATGTTTCCCTTTTTTTGGTACGATGTTAAAAATAAGAAAACACTTTGTTTTCAAAGGCACAAGGTAAAAGCTTTAATGGTAAGAAAGACTGTTAAATATTTGTGTTTGAATGACATGGATAGAATTTTTTTTTTTTTCTAATTAAGGATCATGGTAATACATTTTGTAGTGTAACAGTTTATTAGGATTGGAATATTTTGGCTAAGTAGAAAGAAAAATAACCCTCATACTAGATTATTTGTGAAACTAAATATTTTGATTTTAGAAGTGTTTGGTCTGCACGTGTACAATTAATTAAAATAGTGACTTAATGTTACTCTCACTTATAAATGAATGTGACATTAAACTAACCAAATGGAGTATCTTAAGTTTACTGTGGAGTCATGTTTATTGTATATGTTTGTCCTGGTTTGAGTGACAACAGAACCAATTCTGTTCAGTAATTTTACTTTTCAGTTCAGTACTTCTAACTGCACTTTCTGAAATTAGCAGCATGTTTAATATTTAATAATTAAATGTGTAAATCAGCTCAAATATAAACAACATTATGTTAAATATGGTTGCTAAACAATGTTTTCTTAAGTGATCCCCAAAGCCATATTGGGTTAGGTTTCTTTCATCCTGTGTCTGGACTACTGATGTCGTCAGTATAAGAAAATCTGTTTGTTCTCAGAAATAACTTTGATGTTAAGTGGTAAAGAGAATTAAGCCTATGTTGTTTGGTTTCTGTTCAAACACAAATCTACACCATAACTGTGTGTGACACGTTACAGTAATGACCACAACAAATCTAGCAGATTAACAACAGAAGAATCAACAAACAGTAATTAGGCCTTCACAAAATAGTTGCATGCAAAACTGTATTTTTTCAAAACTTTTAGGTCTGATTGTAATATTTTGTACATATTACATATTTTGAAATGCTTTAAGAAAATTAACTTGGTTATTAGTAATGAAACTACTAACACAAACTGAGGCAGAAAAAATCCAGGGAAAATCTAAGACAACGAGCTTGCCAAAGCACTTGAATGTTTAACCAAATGATTTATGCTCCTTTTTGGTATTTTAAGTAGAAAACAAGAGGTGAAGCTGACTCGGGCATCTCTTACAAGATCTAATTCATATTAAGTACTGCAGCAGTGGTTTAGCATTAAGGAATAGGCCTACACAATTGCATATATAATGAGGTACAGCCCAAGTTGTACTATCCACCAGTATGCTACTGGACACTTGATCAGTATGTTTGAGAACATCCACCACGTTTTCCACAATAAGTATTGTATGTGGTTTCAAACCATTTTTACCCTTCTGAGCAAATTTAACATATACCTTAAAGGTAGATTTCCAAGCTGAACATTGCTAGAGACTAGCTTTAGGGAGAAGAATCAGCACAGAAAAACCTGAACTTTATACCCTCTTTCGAGGCTTTTACAAATGAGACTATAATAAGAAAGGGTGGTTAGGATTAACTAAAAGAAGATTTTCTCCAACAAAATTGCAATGATCTGTGTCATAGAATGTTGATATTAGTTACCTTTACAGCCTGTTTTATTGAATACTTTAATAGCTTGTTTTATTGAGCGGATCAAGACACAGGTTTGTATACGAAATAGATCCAGAGCATATCATTATGAGAACTAATTTAGTCTCTTTGGTACATTGGCTCCCATTTGTTATTACTGCCAAGATTTCTCGGGCATTGCACAAACAACGCCTTTTAACAACTAAGCTATAAGTTCTCTGAGTTAATAATACCTTACAGTGACTGATACTGTTATGTTCAGCTGGGAGACTCCCTGCATCTTTGTTCTAAAATTATGCCATGTTTGGAGGTTAAATATTTGGGTATAATCTGTCTTGGCCTGTGTTACAGAAATGGTTACAGAAATGGTCTTTGAACTAAGTAGCTACAGCTTTGTAAACTGAAAATGACTATGTGGCCCATAGACTTTATCATTATGTGAACAGTAAGAATGAAAAACATTAAAAACTTTTTTTTACACTTAATTGGATGATGTCTGTATCTCTGAAGTGCTGTAATAAAAGGAAAAATTTTTATGGCACAAGTCACCAGATGGTGCTGTAACACACAGTTTTAGATTATTATTTTTTTTTTAACCAAGTGAGCACTGCTTACTTTGTGGAGAAATATTGTGGTGTTTGCTTTATGACATATTATATTTTCTGGAGAGCCAATGCAAAAATTTGAAATCCCATGTTTTCCTTTTGTCTACAACAAATAGATGGGGCAGAACTGTTTTGTAGAAACTTGCCATTAGTGTTGAGGGAAATATGGGAAAGATGCCCAAAGGCTATTTATGATCCACACTGTGGCTGAATTCTGTGGTAATGCCCAAAACCCCTGAGCTAACTCAGGGAATTATTACAGTCTAGTGAAGGCAGCATATTTTAGAGAGGTTGCAAAGATATTCTGGCATTCCCATTAAATGTCTAATGGTTGGAGTTTGAAATACTGCTTCTTCAGGATGAAAATGAGGTAGCTGAAAATTATCTGACTTGTGTTTACATAAATTGCCCGCCAGCCCTTGAGGTCCCACACTGGCCTAGGTTATGTGTTGCTGTAAACCTCCATAAGGAGAATGACCCAAAGTATCTCCTAACATGTTATCTACCCTGAAAGAGGATGAAACAATAGTCATAAAGATGCTACTTATAAAATATTTGCCTTTTGCAGTAATTGAGATTTTTATTCCTTATGAAAATATGGAAAAGATATTCAAGTTATGTCTACTGAGAATCTGATGGAGGGAATTATTCAGGTGCCAATCTAAGGAAAAAAATGTTTAGTAACAGTATTTCTCTCACAAAAGTAATTTGAAATTACAGTGTTACTAAGAACTAACAAAAATAATTGATGAGATTAAAAGTTCATTCTCTCATCCTCAGTCTCCCATCTTATAAACCTTATTTCATGGCATGTAAGTAACTTGATGGAAAGTAAATCTGCAAATTTGACATCTTACTAAGTTTCTTTCTAAATCAGGAAAACTCTATTTTCTGAGAAAGCAATTGTACCAGTTCTCTAGGCTCAGAGTCCTCTAGCAAAAATACAGAACAAAACTGCAACATCTAAGCAGCAAAAGTGTTAGAGAAGGAAACAAATGTACAAAAAAATTCTATGAGTAAACATAATCTTTTTAACATTTGGAACTAAAATGAAAAGGCTTCCTCTTTTATGTAAATTACTTCTATAACTGCCTTTTCAATTTCAGAGTCAGTCCTCCTTATGTCAAGTAATTCCTTACAGCCTTAAAAATCCCACCAAAATTAATGAGCCCATATGGGGAATAAATTGTTACTGAAAATGAGTAGATTTATGGGAAAAAGTGCCACTTGGGTTTGAGTATGACTTTCAACATAGTTAAATTAACGACTCTATGCTAAAGCTTTTAATTGTGATATTGTTATTGATCACTTTCAGAT
>JAAGNO010029360.1:23072-33856 GCA_033439905.1 Ceryle rudis
TATCTCTACAGAGACTGGATGAATTAGCCAAGTCACAAAAGCAACCTCTGTTGTCTTGACATTTTTTCCTTAATTATCCAGCATTGCTTTTATCCCTTCCATATCTGTACAACTCACACTGTTCCTGTGGTAGGCAGTTACAAGATGAATTATTTCCATTAGGACAGGTACATATGAAGTGAGGTGGAAAATGAACTGAAGTTTCCTGAGACGTCTTTTTAATGCCATCTTTCTAATCTCCCTCTTTCCAGAGGGCAATGCCACTTGCAGTGACAGATTCCTGGGAGTGGGGAGCTGAGAGGTCACAGAAGGAAGCTGGCTTCCTGTGACAGTGTTTGGGACAGACAGGGATATCTGTCTGCCAAAGTTATTATATCCTAACAGAGGTAATGTTTTTAAAACTAGCTGGTACAGTTAACCTACATACTAATGTAGAGAGGGAATTATTTTGCCATATCAGCCTTACCTCTCTTAGGTCCGTGTGCCCTCCTTTAAAAAAAGCACTGATACTGATAATTTATTTTTTAATGCTCTTATCAAAAGATAAACTGCAACATTTCTATCTTGCTTTCAGAAGTTGTACATTGTTGTGTCACTGTGAATTTCACTGAAATTACTGCCAATTTGCTCTATGCTGTGATCAGAACCAAGCCTTTAAGAAACCAGTTCTGTCCTCATAGAGTAAATACATGTATTCTGCTAACTTCAGTACCTGCAAGATGGATTCTGAATGTCAGCCCAGACTGGTGGCACCTGGAGATACGTTGTTCAGTTGTACTAATGTATCTCAGAAGTGCCTTTGCAAAGTTATTAAGAGTGGACAATGATAAAAACTGAAGTAAAATCAGACCCAGTCTGCCATTTACTTACCAATAAACCTCATGCTCCTACTTTTCTGCATAATGGTCCCCAAATCTATGGATTGTCTTTATTGTTCTGCTACTTGTTCTCCTTGTCATCATGAAGTTACAGAAAGTACTCTTTCCCTTTAACTTTTAGCGAAATACCAGTTCCTTTTGGCTTTGCTTCTCATACAGGTGACTGCATTTAACTAAAAACAAATCTACATGTAATCTGCTTTGGGTTGACCTATCCTAGTGAAGAGATTTCTATTCCATGTGTTAAAATGAGATGATGATGAAAAATGGATACTAGTTCACACAAGACAATATGAGTTTCACCTCTCAAGGACAAAGTTTTGCTGAGGTCTATTAGGACTTGGAGTGATATTACTTCATAGAAGATAGACCTCTAGAGAAATCTGTATCGAAGACATAGCCAATCTTTATTGTCACTTTGATTTTAATAGATTTACTGTTTGTATTCCTTCCTGATGACAAGACAAGATCAACTTAGAGCACAAAACAGCCCAAACCTTGCAGTGATGATCCAGCTGTACCCATCCACCATATCCGTATCTCTGTGAAAGAAGAAAAAGCCAATGCTGGTTAGCACTCTGCAATAATAACAAAAATTCTCAGTTCTTACAATCCAGCCAGTACCTCATTCAGAAAAGAAACACATATTCTCAGCTTTGAGCCTACAAGAAGCCCCACTGACTTCAGCAGAAATGCTGAAGTTTAACTGGGCCGGGCTAACAGTTTTTGTAGATCTTAAGTTTTAGTTCTCTGTTCAACAACATTTTAATGTAATTTCTACAACTGATTTCAAAGTGCTTCAAGTTGCTTATTGTAATGAGGTTCTAACTGGCATGATTTCAGGAGAGAAAAAATTAAATATGAATATTAAATAAATATTTAAAAGTTGGCAATATGAAAATTGAGCTGACAATTTTCCAATCTGTAATCAGTTAATCATTAGCACAAAGATGTATTGATTCCACTTTTCAGCTTCCATGATTCAGCAGCAGGACTGAAGGTCAGTCTCCTGCCTATTAATATTTAAACAGCCAAGAGAAGCTAAAAAGGAGAAGCTTAGATGCTCATTGATTCTTCCAGAGAGATCAAAATTGTTTCTACAAAACCCCCCAAGCCTTCGAAAGGCTCCAATTTCCTTTCACTTTCACAAATTGTCAGATTAGAAATAAATGAAATCTTGATAGATCACAGACTTAAAACAGTGCTCAGAATTCCCATTTTTCTGTAAAGAAACATTTCAAAAGCAACTGAGTAACAGCAGGCAATTTGAATACAGTCCCGAATTTCCTGTGATAACAAATCATTACATAATGACACTGAGCTTTCCTAACGTAGGCGTGCAGAGCCGAGCCTCCTGACTCCAGCCAATCAGAGATGCTAGTGACTGAGGCCACATATGCTTTATTTAGTTATGTTTAGCTAGGTATTTTATTTAAATTTATAAATATTTAGGTTTATGTATATAAAAGTAAATTTAGGGGAAATTTAGAGAAATCCACTGGTCTGTTTTTGAACTTTTTTTTTTCCTTCCCCTCAGTTACTAGTTGGATGTAGTGACAATCCTTATTTCATTTATTTCTAAGAATTTTTATACTTGTAATGGGTTCCTAGGCTCTTAAATATGTATCTTGACAATGGAATTGTCTGGGTTCAATGTTCAGTATTTATCAGGTTGGAAAAAAGAAATAGAAGTTTATCACTAGGTATGCGTGTTAGGATTGCCTGACTGGTTTTCCATGCATGAGATGTAGAGAGCTATGTTAATGGCTTGAATTTTCAGAGGACTCTAGGGAATTTGGAGAGTTGTTTTCTATTCTGGGATCATTAATAAAACATTGAATCACTCAATCTTTAGAACAGAGGAAATAAACACTAGCAGGTGGAAATTAACTTAAAAAACTTGATGTTTGCATCTATCAGTGTTTAAATAAATACAATATTGGCCTAGAGGGTCTAACAGTTGTGAATTCAGTCTTAATGAAAATCAAGGGATTATTTGGGTTATTTTATCTCAGTGAATTTTCTGCCCTTTTAAAATATATACAAAAAAAATATTTTTAAGCCATGTAAAATCAGAATGATGGAATTTTTTAGGTGTTTCTATAGGGGTATTGCACAAACAAGGACAAAAAAAAAGTGAAACAAGGAAGAGTAACCTGTCTTTGTAGTCTGGATATTTATACTCCTAATCCATTTCAAACAGATATAACTGTTCTAAAAAATGTCATCTCACCTACGTTACCTGGTGTATGTGCATTTTTCATGGAGGAGCTCTTATTGTTATAAATAGGAAGTTCAAATAGATGTTTAAAAAGACCTTCCTAGGTAAACAAGGAAACACCCCTTTCCAGGAGTTTTTATGCATGATGATGTTTGTTTTCACTACTGATACGTAGAAATAATCCTATGTGTGAAAACCTGAATATGCCAGGTTTTCAAATACGCTGTTTACTTTTTCCAGCTGCTCTCTGGCTAATATTGAACTGATACTGGACTGCCATGTTTAAAATCACAGAAACACAGAGCAAATATATATGAAACACCTGAGAAATTGCCATAATGAACCTCAAAATAATTAAGTGAAAGAAATTTATGGTGTAAACCAGTTCCATTTAGCGTGTCAGATGCCTAAAAGCATAGCTGAAATAATGATATCCTTTTGTGGTCAAAGACAAGTGTAATGAAATTTTGTGTTCCATACTAGTGTGAGACACGGGGAGTGTTCATTCAAACTACAAACAACACAGAATTACAGTAAGGAAAGAAACAAGAATGCAAGTCTTCTCTTTTTTTTTCTTTTTAATCATGAATGGAAACATTATAGAGTTATAAAAAATAGCTATCCTGGCAATCTGAGCACAATTTTTAATTGTGAGTTTACGTATATGTGTGTATAAACTATTTATAAATATAATTTCATGTGATCTTTTTCAGTACCCTCTGTAGCTTTGGAGATGTGATCCCTTATGAGTCAAAAACTAATCAGACATTGAACTGTGATTTTAATTATTTAGGCAATAACTCGAAAACCTAATTCAGAATGAGATAACTACATGGATTTTGATAATCTGAAATAAGAAAAGGATTAGATTCATTGCGTGAAAACCTAAATGAAACTTTCCATTCTCAAATACTTCTCACAGGATCATGAAAATTATTACTGACAAGAATAAATTTATGTCATTAAAGAATAATAATAATACCATGCAAAGATTCAAAGTTAAGACAAGTTGACTTACAGCTTCAGTGTTTGGACAACTGAGATTTTGTATTTTTAATACAATATGCTACTTTTTTCCAGAAAATAAAAAAATAACAGATATTAGTAGAATGATGACGATGATCATCAATCAACTATACTTAGAGTGACCCCACTCCTATTGAAGTTAATGACTTGCGTGCCTGTGGGGATAAGATTTGAATGGCTTTTTTCTTAGGTGACATTAATTTTCTCTAGTATTTACTTATTTCTCTTATTTAAAACAAAAGTGAATACCATTTGGGAACCTGACAGCTCTGGTATTATCGAGGAAGTGGAATTTACGTCATTTGTCATCATTTGACAATCTTCAGTCTCACAAAAAACAACCACAAATTTAAGAATTGCTTCAGAATAAATAACAAGTGGGCAACAGAGACCCATTTTCCATCCCTTTCTGTCTGGGACTTTTGCTTTGCAAAGTAATGCAACACAAATATATCTGAAAAACAAAACCAGATTAGACATTAACCTAGAGATATTTATAACAAAAGCCCTCATTCATTGTTCTTTTAACAAACACATTGGTAGAAATGGTTGCTGATAACATAAGGCACTGAATATCTAAACTCTTATTACCTTTTTTAGGTCAGGCCATTCCTTGGGTAGAATGTGGCTATGAATATCAATTTTCATTTCTGAAGTATCAAAGGATAAATACTCCTTCAATGAAAATGTTTTCTGTGTAATTGCTACTATCCTTCCTGTCCCTGGTTCAGCAGGTTATTAACTTTGGCTGCTGTTCAGATCCACCTGCTGTCTTCTCAGGAGAACTGGGTACAGTGGCCAACCAGGGAGCCTAAACCCCAGAGGAGTGGCTCTCCAGAAGAACAAAGGCTTCCAGCAGAAAGTCCCTGTTAATGCATAAACTACAGCTGACTGAGGGCAAAGGGAAAATGCATGTTTATAGTGGCACTATGAAGGGATTTATTGTACATAGAATCCAAAATGCAAACTTGTTTACAGTTGAAAATCATTCAATAAAATTGAATTGGGATAAATGTATTAAACACGCTGACTTGAATTTCCTCCTTTCTCCCTCTTAGGCTCTGAAATCATTCGTAGAGAGCATATAATACACCCTTGGTAGACAGTTGTATCTCCACATCTATTCTCTTTCCTTTCCCTTGCATTTTCTTTAAAGAAATGTAAAAAAAAAACCCAGAGAAATATCGAATTGTAGCCAAATTTATGCTCCTCACTTTGTTTACACCTTCTCATTATTGGTTCACTTGGGATATTTACAAATCCTACTGCATGCTGGTGCTCACAGCCTCTCAAACTGGCTCAAGTTCTGGCAGGAGAATGGCTCAGATTACTTTAGTAATTTGCTTCCAGTGAAAAATGCTGATTTTTTTCAAAACTAAATGCTGTTGTGAATATTGCAACTTGAAATCAAGCAACCTGCAAAACAAGTGGTCCATTTTTTTCATCTTTTTTCTGATTTGTTATTTTGTTTGGACTTGATAAAAAAAAAATGTACTCTTGTATTTCCCTTCTTGTTCACTCAATAAGCATGTCTGTTTTAGATTTGGTCAGTTAACCTTCTTAGAGTTATTCTTCAAGTCAACCCCTTGTGACAGGGTTGGTTGATTGCTTGGTGGTGTGTTTCTCTGCAACGTGAGACCACTGAAGACGGAATGTTCGAAAGAAATAGGAAGCAGCAGCTTTGCAAGTGTTCCCTAAATAAAGCAGGGCAACAAATAATTCTCTTTAACAGATCAAAAGCATTGGTTTGAAACCAGCAACTATTTCCATCTCAAATTAAAACCAATCTTTTCATGACCAGGTTGCCATGTGAAGCCGCTAATCTGCTCTCTTGCTCCCAAATGTGACAGCTACATTGTATGATCTCGCACTAGTGTTAGCCTGTGGGCAAGCAATGTCCCTGTGGATACAACAGCAGAGATAAGAAAGAAGTATTGATTCAACTGTAGGAGCTCTGCATTGTGAATCCTATGAACCCACAGACAAGAGGCAAAGAGTGAAGGTGAGTCCTCCAATAACGACATCTCTGGAAGACAATTCTTTATTTAAGCACAGAAAGGAGAGGTACTAGTGAAGAAGGGTAGGAAGATATTTGTGTATCTAAGACACCTCGTTTCTTCTCTTAAGTCACCATAGCTGCAGGCTATCAAGCAGAGATCAGCAGCATTTCTTCAACACTGAGCTTTACTTTTCTCAGCTCTAAAAAAAGCTGTAGTTGTTAGTTGCTGCTCCCAAGACACAACTTAGCTTGCAAACAGTGCAGTACTCCCACACTGCATTTCATTTAACAAAACACATCACTTGGAAATCAGTCAAAGGCAAAAGTTGTATCCATTTCACTTGATCAAAGGGATAGAAAGACATCTGTCTATAACCAACATGGTGGCCCTACACAGACAGGGCTGAGCTTAAATTCACTGTGCTGTCATGCAGGAGGTTGTGACCAGATGGCAACTTTCACATGTGCGATATTTGGGGCAACAGAAAGTTGTATTTTGCCATTTGTAGGCCCGTATAAGACCTGAACTGTAGCTATTCTTGAGCTACCCACAAATAATTTACATCATAGAGCATTTGGTTGAGAGCACAAGATGGTCTGAAAAAAATAAAAGTGATCAATCAATGCATGTACTTGATACATCTGCTAAGGAGGAGAACTAAAATGCACACAGACTTCTTCCCAGACAAAAGTAGCCTGATCCATACGTTAAGATGGGACATACATTAAGATGGCATGCCCCACCTGCCTCAGTACATTTATGCATGGCATAAGTGTCTTTAAGGTCACATGCAATAAAACATGTACTTATTACGGCCATTAGAAACCAAACTGCATTATAGATTTCAACCAACTTCCTTTTTTTTTTTTTTTTTTTTTTTTTTTTGTGGTGCATTATCCAATTTCTAGTTGGTTTTAGACTGGGAAAAATGATGAACCACTCCTTCAGGTTAATTTAGCTAGCAACTATTCAGGCCAGGGCTGATTACAGGGCTGTATGTAGACATGTCTAGCAGAACCACAGGGGTTTATTTCACTACAGGGACAAACACTAAAGTGAAAGTGGTGTTAGATGTAGAGCATTAAATGCTCTTTTCCAAAGCTATTTCATTGCTTTTCTGAAACAATTACACAATCTGAGATTTGGAGTCTTCAAGCTGGAAAGCTGGGGTTCAGTTCTGGCCTTCATCAGGAAGAAAGTATTTCCTCATATCAGTGGGGAAACCATGACAGAGCATTCTTCAGTAGAAGGTGCATCAACAAACATCAGTAAGCAGCTCTACAGACGGTTCTGACACATACATACTTTCAAGGCAGCCCATTTTCAAGTAGAATGAACACAGAAACAAAGAGGCAAATTCAGGACAGCACTGATGTTAGAAAGGGCTAAAAAACTTGTGCCAGTTTTACGAACCTTCAGTTTTTAATTTTCTTCTCTGGCACTGGCTCTTTAAACTGCAAGTTTGTTTGTGCAGATTGGCTATTTTACACATGTGCACAGCTCTGGAGAAACAAGTGGAAAACTCTTTGTGCTCAGTAGCTAAGATGAAGTACTTAAAGAATATGTCCCTTTCCAAATGAAATAAATGTTGAGCAGCGCTCTTATATTGGTTGCTTAGCAACAGGTTGTCCTTTGGCTGTGCTGAGGACTGCACCGGTCCTTTGAGACTGCCATTCCAGACCTGCTCGGAAATGTCACATTTGGAAAGGATGCAAAAGTCAGTAATTCTATTTTTTTTGTGTGTGGTATCAAATAATTAAACCTCTCCTGTTAAATTAGCCTAATCACAAAACTTAATCCTCTTCTGGGACTCCAGAGAACGCAGACTTTAGTGGAAGTGGCATGGTTTCCCTTCTCTGGGGAATAATAACAATGGTCTCCCTTCTAATGAGGAATAACATTATGCAGTTCCCATGTAGCACAGATCCGTATGTAGATCTCAAGTGCCTTACAGTGGATGCTACTTATGACAGGAACACATATATTTATATATACATATACACCTATATGTATATGTACACCTAGCATAGCTACACCAGGAGGGCAGGTGTCCTGGTTTCAGCTGGGACAGAGTTCATTTTTTTCCTAGTAGCTGGTACAGTGCTGTGGTTTGGATTTAGGATGAGAATGTTGATAACACACTGATGGTTTTAGGTGTTGCTGACTGGTGTTTATATTAAGTCAAGGACTTTTCAGCTTCTTATAGTGTCCTACCATATGACGTCATGCTCGGTATATGAATTAGGAGGAAAGCTGGCTGTGGGCCTCTGCTCAGGAATTGGCTGGGCATCAGTTGGTGGATGGTGAGCAGCTGCATTGTCCATCACTTGTTTTGTATATTCTTATTCATTACTTTCACTTTCTTTTCTATCCTATTGAACTGTCTTTATCTCAACCCACGAATTTTACCTTTTTTTTCCCAATTCTCTCCCCATCCCACGGAGGGCAGGGGAGTGAGTGAACAGCTGTGTAGTGTTTAGCTGCCACTAGGTTAAACCACATGTCCAGTGGCAGTTACACCAGTGAAGTCCTCAAGGAAGATGCATCCCAGAGAGTGGGTGGCAATATGATTCCCCCGTTCTTAACAAACCCTCCAGTCGGACTGTGTAAACTCCTGATGACTTGTGTAGCCAGCTGGCTTGCAATGTCTGCGTTTTGTTTAGACACATTTACAGAATGCAATAGAAAAGGTTCACAAATCTCCAGTATAGAGCCAACTGTATCAGCTCAAGATGGCAGCAGTGCAGGTGTATTCAGCATTAAGTGCTGAAGACAAGTAGAGTTTTCATTTTGTTATTCAAAAGCCTTTGCAGAACCAAACAAATGAAAGAGCCTCTGTTTAGACAAACATCGGAGCTGAGCCTGGGCTGCATGAGTCAGTTTAGCCTTGCAGAGAGGTTGGGCTTTTTAGCTCAGATGTGATGCTGTACCGATGCATTGCTGATGCTTCCAAGATCTAAGCAATTAATTTTGCATAGTGAAGCTTCATGGTTATAGAAGCTCAGGATGATGCTCACCAGGTGGCATCTCTATTAGACCTGCCACAGCCACCACAGTTGTGTCAGTAAATGTATAGTGTAAAGGTGGCCAAGATTGCTGACGCCTTTGGCAGCACACTGCACTGCTTTGTGACTCTCAGCCTAGCAAGGGTTCTGATGAATCACACTGTGGTGAAAGCAAACAACATATCTTATGCCAAATTCCTGACCATAATTGTGTTCTCTGCTGTGCAAGTTAAGCCATAATAAATCCTCTTTTATTTTCAGGTTTCTATAAAATATTATGTTATTGAAACTCAGCTGGTATTCCAAATCAAAAGAAAAATACATGGCTACCTTTCAAGTAATATAATTATTTTCTTAATACACTACAATTGCAATTCTGCAATTTACAATTACCACGCATTCATCTTGCATAGAAATGTTCTGTCAAAAATGATGATTAAATAGATATTTTTCAAAACATGAGTACAAGTTAAACAGATTTTTTTTTTTCCATGTATAGACACAAACAAATAAACCCCCCTCTCTTTAGCCATGTATCAGAACAAGTGTCAGTCTTATGCATCAGGAGCAAACAGACAGATACTAGGAGCATAAATGTGGGCCAGAAAGAACAGATGGAATGAAGCTTACAGATAATGATATTAAAAAGTCATAATTTTCAACTTAATACCCCATGGTAACATCTGAGATTGTTGCAATTGTTTAGAAGGTTGCTGTCTAAAATAAATAGTAACTGTTGCCAAATGTTGTCTTAACTTTTTTTTTCTGTGTGCTACATACTCGAATTCCCCCCTTTTCTTTCCTTGCAGAGGCCTCTCTGTGCCACTCTTTGGGATTATCTGAATTTTGGGCATAAGAATGGTCTTCTCAGAGCTTTTACTGCTTCACAAAGGAAGCCAAGGAACCAAGAGAAAAACCTAGTATCTGAATTTGTTCAGCTGCTTCAATAAATTCCTACACCTGCCTCTAGAACTTTGCAGAAGGGTGCTTATGCCTCCTCTGCACTACTAGGACAGGGCTAATGGAAGGGGATTCTTCCTGGGTCCTCAGGGTCTGCTGGAGCATGAAGTTTTATGTTGCATCACTTATGAGTAGCTGTGAATCTGTCACCAAAGAGATCTTCTGGAAGGGACTGAGATAAAACCCTGACTCCCAGTAAGTGTTGTGCAAGCGGTTAGCCATGGCTTTAGACTGATGATGCTTTTGCTGAGTTTCTGAGAGGTGGGAATATTGATATCTGTAGATTACAGCTGAGTGCCAAAGCAAGGACCTTTCCAACTATGCAGATGTTTACGATGTAAATGTTTAGGGTTTAGTACTGCAGCTGCATTTAGTCATTTGTCAGGAGGAGGGAGCCTGGCAGAGGAATGCCTCCATAGAGGAAGCCATCAGGCCCAGTCAGAATGTGTTTATGAAAGGCAGGTCCTGCTTGATAAACCTGATCTCCTTCTATGACAAGACGATCCGTCTAGTGGATGAGAGAAAGGTTGTGGATGTTGTCTACCTGGACTTCCGTGAAGCCTTCGACACTGTTTCTCACAGCATTCTCATCAAAAATCTGGCTGCTCATGGCTTGGACTGGTGTACACTCTGCTGGGTAAAACACTGGCTGGATGGCCAGGCCCAGGGAGTGGTGGTGAATGGAGTTAAATCC
>JAAGNO010029360.1:40699-51891 GCA_033439905.1 Ceryle rudis
CCTGACCTAGTTAGAGATGTCCCTGCTTATTGCAGGGGGGTTGGACTAGATGACCTTTGGAGGCCCCTTCCAACCCAGTACATTCTATTCTATCACTTCAGTTGAAACCATGCAGCCAGAAAGGAAGCAATCTGCAGCACTGAAGTCACTCTTTAAACATTAAATGCAGAAAAGGTTGGAAGAGTTTTATTCCAAAAGGTGCATTGCACAGAGGATCAGATATTGTTGCCATGGCTGACTTCCTTTATTGCTTTGAGTAAATCCATATTTGATGCATTAACGATGGATTTGGTTACTCTTAGGTAGAAGTAGGTCAAGTGATTTTTAGGCCACAGTTCTTTCACTCTTGCACAGAATAAGAACAAGCACAACAGATAATTTCTTATTTTTTAAATCTTTAGCGTGTGCAATTATGGTGAAACTCGTAAATTAATTTGTAGCTACTGCATAATGCCATCTAGTGGAAAAATCAGCAAGTATAGATAGATTCAACAAGTCTGTCTCGATATCCCATGCAATATGAATCTAGTTAGTGTTGCAACCACTCGACAGTTTTAATACTGAATTTAGTTTAAAGCAAAAGAATTGTAACTTAATTTTCAAAATCTCCATGAGAAAAGTTCTTCACAAAATTTAAATATCTTCCAAAAATACTTTATCCTCAAAGTCAAGATATGCAAAAGAATCTCAGTGAACTTGTATTTATAATGGTTGTAGGATGTGAAACAGACCTTGGAAGGTTCTCGATTTTCTTTCCTAATTATATTTTATTTAGAGATTGAATTTTTTGGCCAACAGAATTACAAACATTTCAAACTGATAGAGGAGACAATTCAAAGAACTTTACTGATATATCAGCCAGAACAACTTGTAATGCCGGAGAGTTTCAGAATGAATGATCTTCATCTTTATAACTGTGAGGTTATTTTTTCTATGCCCATAGATATAAAAGGAAACAGTGAAAAAAAGAGACAAAAATTTCAAAATTACATAAAGGAGAAAGACTTGTCATAAGAAACTTAGAGAAGAAGAAGGGGCTTAGAGAGACTATCTATATCAGATAAGTAATATACTCCATTAATGATCCTTCTAAAATCAACAGGAACACAACAATCCAAGAGCAGTAAGTCAGCAGAATTTTATCCTTCACAAAAACTTAGCACTTGCCCTTTATTGATGAATTAACTTGCTCTTAGGCCTGAATTAGCACTGTCTCTAAAGCTCTGCACATTTTGTGTCAACCTATTTTGATGTTACTCAATTTAACATTTACTAGGTAAAACGTTATTGTTACATAGCCACTGATGTTTATATTACTTGAATCATACAAGCGTGGACTTGTAGCACCCTATAGACATCTTTTAGTTCAGCTTTCTTCTCTGAGAAGGACTATAAGCACCACTGTACTATCAGGACAGCTGTGGCTACCTGTGGCTTTTTTGCTAGCTGAATTTGGAAATCCTCCAAGGGGGAAGCTTCCACCACCTCTCAGTAACCGCTTCCAGTGCTGCACTAATATCATAGTGAAGAATATTTGCCTAATGTCCTGTCTGTATCCCTCAAGACACAGTTTGTGACCACTGGCTCTGGCTATCTGTTCTTGCAGGGCTGCTTGTTGTTCCTCTTCAGTTTTGAAAAGGAAAGAAGAAGCGATTCTATTGAAGTAAACCAGATTTTCAACAGAAGAATAATGGAAAAAATGTACCTTATGGGCATGAACTGTATATGTCTAAATGTCTCCACGCAATGTCTCCATTTGCAGTTTCCATGCAAAGCTCAAATGAGTGAGCCAAGATAGTGCTGATGCAATAGATGGAGAAGTGAAGTTAAGACCCAGGAAGCAAAAAGCCAGATCGATTTTGTAAGTAAAAAGCTGTATTCAAGCACTAATAACCTCTGACAAGTATTGCCTGATGTAAGAAGTGCTTTCAGCTGCTCCAAGAGCAAAAACTGGGCTACTCTTGTCCATGAAACGCTTGGTGGGTCTGTAAGAATATTTTTGGGCTGGAACTGACACAGTGATGCCTTTATCTTCTTCACACGTCTGTGCTATAATATTAGCCTACTTGTTAAAAGACCAAGTAATTAGAAAACACACCGTCTTAGCGTCTCTATCTCACTTTCATCTGAGCAGCTGCTGACATGGATGGCATGAAGTACAGATGTGGACAAGGCACAGACACTCTACTACAATTCCAGGCTTGAATTGCCGAATCCTGTAATGGAGCTCTGACATCAGCTGCATCAGTTCTAGTAGCTCAACTCATCGACCACCATCAGTGATGATGTAGCAAATCATACATCTGCCTGCAGTGCCAGGCAGAAGTGTCAAGCCTCATACACTGAGATGGATCCCAGGCAAGTGCACTCCTGAGCACTACTGCCCTACAGCCAAGCCTGTGTTTCCTGCACTTGCAGCATACTGCCATGGTGAACTGCACGCTCGGGAGCCCCAACCAACTAAACGCAGCTTCCCAGCCCAACCTATGATTCACCAGCCAGCAGGGCAAGATATTGTGCTGGTACACAGCAATATCGTGCTGGTACACAGCAATATCAGGACAGCAATGAAATATTTCTAAGCAGTAAGTTGAGTTTCAAATGAAGGATTACATTTGTAGAGCTTACTAAAGTGAAACTGAGGTGATTCTGGGAACTGAAACAAAAAAAAAAAAAGTTGAGTGCTTGTTGCTTTTTTCCTTCTGCAAGCAGGTTGCTGCAGAATTTTAGGCTTTCTAGAAAGAAATTATTTTCCTTATGACATGAAAAAATCCTATCTGGAACAAATATGGCAGTTGCTGCAACTTCAAGTCATTTTATGATGCACAGACTGCTAACAAATTATACACTGAGATCCTAAATATGACAAAATCCGGACATAGGAAATGAAGGCACTTTGGTACAAAGGTAAGACAAAGTCTGTAGATATGTTTGGTTTGTTTTGTTCTTTTAATTAAACAACAGGTGAAAAAAGCAGGCACTTTTGGACATGCAAACCCTTCCTGAAGTCACGAAGACTGTACACCTAGATACACTTTCTGACCATATTAGTTGGAAATGAATTACACCGGTTTGGTTTAATAAAACATATTTTTTTAGATCTTTAGATCTTTCCTCAGTTTGCCTATATTTGTAAGTACAACTATACTTGATTTGTATAGTTCAGTGACAGCTGTAATAATCAATGGATAATGTAAATAGAATCCAAGTATATAAACTTCATCAGTAAAGTAAAGCCTCTCAAAATACACATTTTCTAATAAAATTATGTGAAAATTAAGTGAAACTTCTATGGTATGGAAAATACCCTGCTACTGAAAATATGTGTAGTCTTGATGGTGGAGAGGAAGCTGTCTGCATTACTATGTAACTTCTTGACCCTTGATTACTTTTACAGACCATTAAGTCATTGTGGCTTTAGAGAAAATTTGAAAGAGGCAGAAATTGAATCTTATCATAACCTGCTTAAATTATATGAGTGACATCTCCCTCTTCCTTTGTGTTTATAGCACAATTTTATTGCAGCAGATGTTCAAAATTTCACTGACATTTTGAGCTCCAAACTTCAATTGCCTTTAAATTTTAATTTTACTGGTTGCTTAAAAAAATACTCATAGGTAAATTGTGTTTAACAGTCTTCATTCTACAGAGAAAAGTGCTTCTTCAATTTCCTGAAGATGCTCCTCTTCCTTATAAAATTCTCAAATGTTCATAGACGAGCAACTCTGTATCACTGCTAAATGTAATATAAATGTTTTAGTAGGCTTATTAACCAACTACCCTATCCATCTTACATAAATCCAGATCAGAGAGTATTCACTATGGACAGATAAATGTCAATATTCACAGTGTATTTCATCATGCTAAATCAAATAGAGATCCTTTGCTTTTGCTACTGCTGTGCACAGAGAAAGGCTTTGCTGCACCAGTATAGAAACTTTCGGGTTTGAATTCTTACAAGACTGACACAAATTATGTGATTCACTCTCTTAAAATTATGAAAGGGATTGTCACTGTCTCCTGTTTTTCCCACTATCCACTGAATTTTACCTTAGAGGATGATTAACAATGAATGTATCATGAGAATGAAGGATGCAGAAACCTATTAAAACTCCTCTGTATGTTGTTGACATTATTTTTGCCTAACTAACTACTTTTGACTCTTCCAAAAATTAGTATCTGAAGAAATTAATGATTTTACCTACATCTCTCATTAAAATGAAGTATTCTAACTCAAATTGCATGCCAGGACTCAGGAATCTAATTTTACTTCCTCCAGAAAATAGAACCAAACTGAACCAAACCAACCAAACAAGTAAAACAAAACCAGAAAGAAAACAAATGAAAAAACCCCAAACACTGTGTTTAATAGATTCCACTGGGTACTCTAGGAATTTGATGTCCATCAAAACCTAGAAGAGTTCAATGATTGAAGTGTCAAACATCTGCTTGAGCAGATGCAAAAAAAGCCCAAACCAAAACCAACAAACCCCAAACTGGCACAGAATGGAATAAATATAGTTTCCTGTCTGAAGAACATGTTTTGCAAACTACTCATTCTGGCTGTGGCTATCATTCTTTTTCAAACACTTTCTGTAGTCATCCTAGCTAAATACTCCAGTGGGAATGTGCAAAAGCCTAGTTACAATTCACTTGGCATAAAAAAAAGATACTCCTTTCCAACTCACTAAACAATGTGGATTAGCTATTCAAAACAGCACATAAATATTATCATATCATACAGTTTATCAAACAACTCAGCAGAAGTGAGCTGTGGACTACTTATTTAGCAGTAGAGTAAAACCAATATAAATATTATTGCTATAGATTAATAGAAAGGTCATTCCCTCAAATACTTATGCATGGTCTTTTGTTAAAAGATATAAATACAGCAGGATTTAAAAAAAAACCAAAAATTTACTCTTTTGCAGATGACACTAATTGTCAAGGAATAATGGTATCAACCCAAATCACAAATTAGAGTTAAAAATAACAGAAGAGAAACCAGATGTGAGTTGGGCGCTATTCCTCATAAAACCTATTACTTCTCTTTTCTGACACAGGCAAATCCCGTCAGTAAATGCAGCTTGTCCCTTCTCTCATTAAATCCTTACCTTCAAGGGAGGGTTTATGACTCTTAAATTTTTTAAAAAGCATAATGTTAAATTTAGAAATTTATGTTAAATATATCGTAAAGGCATGAGTCTAACCTGACTAGGAAACAAGCATATGTCTACCTTTACATACAGCCTTCTTAACAAAACTTAGGTCTGACATGATGGGAAAAGGCCTTGGTAGACAGGTGCAGCTGAAGGAATGGGCATTGCCTTGGCAATAGGAAAAGTGACCCAATCTGACCATACTAAAGAAAATGTTTTGTGATTTTTGTAGCTCACTTCATCTTGTGGTTAATCATATAAATTTAATGGAATATTGTGTACCATTTTTGCAAAGACAGGACAGAAAACATGAAGTTGTGCAAATGCATTGGAAGTGTCTAGTTGTTAAGATGCTTTTGGATAGGAACTATCATTGGATAAGTTTATTCCAAAGTTCTACTGACTTTTGCTGCCTAGGAATTTCATAGCCTTTTTTTTTGCCCCCCTTTTTTTTTTCCTTTGATGCACAAATGAAATCTCAGCTGCTTATACTCATGTCATCTATTAGGCTACAGTTAGAGTCTCACCGGCAGAAGAAAGATCTCTGGACATAGCATGGAAAGTAGAAAAAAAAAAAAAAAGGAAAAAAAGAAGGAAGATTATTACTTAAGTAACAAGATGTTACCTCTTTAAATTAATTTTCCCTTCCATTCCTCTTCAATACTGGTGCGTATCACCAATGAAATAAAGCCACTGTCAAATAAGTCAGTATTTGTATTCCATGTTTTTATTCCTCCTTTGTTGCTACAATGGAATTTATTAACACTTGTGGCTCTTGCTAGCTTTGGCATTTTTTGCAAATACGATCCTGCAACATCGTATAAAGGAAAAGTAGGGGCTTATGTGAGGTGTCATCAATTACCTACCAAGGTCACCACATGCTGTATTCTCTAGGAATCATAGGCACTTTTTCATAGTCTGCAGGAAAAGATACTGAATTATCATATTCTTTTTTCAAAATAACATTCTGATTATTTTTGACCCAAGTTAATATTCAGTTTAAAAATGCCAAGAAGAGAGATGATTTCAATTTAAACACTATCTAATCCAGTGCAAGAGAAAACCAGTAAATGACCTTCCTACATTGGATAATAATTTAAGCATGCAGTGTAGTTTAAAAATTAGTGTAGCACTTTTGGAATAACACCATCATTATTGTTTTATTTTAAATTAAAAAACATAAGTTTACTAATATTAGGCTGAGAGGTATCTAGATCAAGTTAAAAGAACCTAATGTAGAATTTCTCATCCCGTTAAAAACTGAACACGCTTTGGGACTACAGGTGATTTACAAAACAAGAGCAAAATATGTATCTGCCTCTGTTTATGTGCCACCAAGTAATCCAGCAAACAAAGTTAAAAAACTTCCTGCAAAATGTAGCCTAATTTGTATTTGTTTGAAAAAGAAAACTACGGTAGCCAACATTACAAGAGATGGTCAAGGGACTATTAGGAGAAAAGATTAGGTTCCTGAAAAAATGGGTGTGAAATGCAGAATCTTGAGGATTTCCTAACTAAAGAGACTTATTTAATCTATTTATTTCAGCAGAGGACTAAATGGCAAAAGTATCTTACCACCTCATCCACACAGCGGGCACCAAATGGTGGCTGTAGTGCTATCAGAGCATTTAAACAGCATAAACAGTCGAAGCTGTTGCCTTTAGGAATATCAGGGTAAATGAGTCTCAGACTTTGGTCCTAGAGGAGTAACACTGAAGATTGTTTATAGTGATGACCTTTACAGGACCAATGTCTGCCTGTCCATTTCGAAATGGATTGGCACTTGGTTTTGGATGTGTCTCCTGTAAAACCAAATGGGGATGCCATTACCTCCTGCTGTAGTTTCATGAAAGGCATGTTGTTAAGAGTAAGAGGTGACCATTTTCTTTTGGATGTCAGGCATGAGATGTCTGGTAGACCAAACTAAGAAACAATCCTGGCTTACACTAGCACTCCCTGATACTGCAATACAGCACCAGTGACAAATACGGTATTTTGTTGCCAGAAAAAGGCAGTTTTGTGCTTAGTACGTGTACGAAATGCAACCCTGCAAACAAAATGGTGAATGGTGATAGTATCATTTTCTTGCTCTTATGCCTTTAAACATACTAAAAATAGTTACTGGGCCAGCTGACCAATTCCTTCCAAATATGCAAGAGTGCTCTTAAAATAAGTGCTGCACTTAAGATGATGGTCAATGTGGAACATTGACTAGTTAACATCAATGGAATCAAGCAAATTTCCTTCTCAGGAGCTTCTGAATGCACCACTGTGTTCTGGTAATTCAGATGAAAACGTTCCAGTCAGTAGTGCTGAAAAGAAAAGGAAAAGCAGAAAGTCCAGAATAGATGCAGCTCTCAATTTTAGAATGACAAATGAACAAACAATCCTACAATATCCAAACTTGCTTACAATGAAAATGGATTTATTTCAACCTCACATAGACTGAGGAGGAGTAACAAATATTCTGCATTCAGTGACCACTATCTCACTGGTGGGCCAGCACTTATTTTGCCACTGTCACCCACCAGTTCTACTTTCACTCCAAATGATGCAATAGCACCCCATTCTTTCTGCCTTTTTGCACCATGCTACTGTTTGCCATCCCATACTGTGTGCTAATGGTAGTATGGGAATAATGTTTCAGTAAAAGGACTGTAACTTAGGAAAGTAGGGCAACCTACTGCTCAGAGATTGCTCATTACTTCAGAAAAATGCCTACCTTAGAAAAGAATAAAATCATGGACCTAATCCAATTTCCATCAAATATAATTGAGTTCTTTCTCTGCCTTTGCTGAGAGTTAGGGTGGGCGTAGAGGAAGAATCTCAAATCTGACTGATATTTTTCAGTTATCCAATAGAAGGAAGGAGGAAAGAAATGAAGGAAAGGGAAAAGGAAAAGGAGGAAAAAAAGGAAAAGGAGGAAAAAAAGGAAAAGGAAAAGGAAAAGGAAAAGGAAAAGGAAAAGGAAAAGGAAAAGGAAAAGGAAAAGGAAAAGAAGGAAAAAAAAGCAAAATCAGACCACAGACAATTCAGGTGAGGCAAAATAAGAGAAGTTCTCTTTGCTGTTCCTGGTTGCTGTGGTGCAAGAGACGTCCATCGTGTTTGGAATCAACTTGCTCTGGAAGTCAAAATATTATGGAAATTACAGGCAGTTCCAGCTGGGAACAAAGTTCTGCAGTTCTGCAAGTGCATATTAATCTTGCAGCAGCTTTGGAATATGGGATGGTGTCAGTCTATTTAGAACGAATCCAGAGACGTGGCTCTTTTTTTTTAATTATTTTTTAAATTGATTTGGCTTCTCTTTACTTATATCCAACAAAGGGAGGTTTGAGGGACCAAGAAACTTTGCCTACAGGCTTCCTACACAAGAAGTCCAACAAGGCTGGAAAACAGAATCCACATCTTTAAAACTCTAGCCCTACATCTTTATCCAATGAAATGTACTTTGGGTGAAAGAGGTGTCAAGAGAAATAAGAGGCAATTCTGGAAAGCAGCTTCCAGCTGCTATGATAGGGCAGTCTTTCTGCTCCTTACACAGTTTATATAAATAATGGCCTAATCTGCAAGGCCCTTCATTGTGGATCTGCTTCATGCTTTGAATAGATATTTGGTAAATGCAGAGTACGTCCCTTCTTGCACGAGGGCATGTTTGAAAGCACTGAAGAGAGTAATTTAAAAGAAATTCTAATACTTTTTGCAAGCCTTATATTCTTTGCTATGGTCTGAACAGTATAGCATTTATACAAATAGAGACAGCTGCAGGCCCTGCCAGACAGTTTTATGTAAGGACTGCAATTGAGAGCAACAACAACAACAAAGAAAAGAAAAGAAAAAGGAACGTATTGAAGTTTAAAACTCGTGGTTTGGTGTTCCTAGTTCCTTATTTTCTCCAAATCATTTGGAAACCTACACATTCCACCTCGTTTTAAAGAAATTAAATTAGAAGTCTCCACTTGAGATTTCTTTCCTCTTGAGTTGACTTCTTAAAGTTACAAGAATATTAAAATAGCTTAGAGAGACTCACAGAGAGGATGCAGTGTCCAATCACAGTTTCTAGTCAATGTTTCAGTTATGCAAGGAATAAGGAAGTTCCTACTGGAATGAATCTGGTATGGACTCATTTCCCTAGAAGAGGAGGGATCCTCCAAGAACTCCATTAGGAAGCGTTATATCTGTTGCAGCAATTTAAAGAGACTCTTCACGGCTTCTACTGGATGCACTCTGCATGGCAGTGTGACTCCCCAGACTCATTCACCAAAGGTTTCTGTACCCCTGTCAGGTCCTGAAAAGTGATTTAGCTCCAATCCCTTGTTTCTGACCAGGTTACAAAACTGGTTCTACTCATTTAAGGATTCTTACTTTACAAACACATTTGAAGTGATAAAGAGACATGACAATTTATGGCAGGTAACAAAAGGTAAGTATTTTCTACTTTTCGCTCATCTCTTCCATACACATACAGATCTCCTCTTGTATCTCATGGTTTCAAGCTCACCAGAGGTTAAAGAAAACAAACACGTTTGTTTTATGGAGTTAGTAGTTTCCAACTCCTCCCAACTCAGCCCAACCCCCCAAAAAATACTTTCCTCAGAAGAAGTGTTAGCTTATGCATTATGTCTTTTGACATTAACATCAAACAGGGCACTTTGCAATTTTGTATCCATTACATAAGGGAAAATAAAATACTTTTGGCATTGGTTATATTCATATTAATGCTGATCTAACTAGAAGAGCGAGAGCTCTGGGATCACAAAGCAGGGGAGGATAGTTAAGGATGAAGATGCAGTTTAGGCAAGAGGCATGAAGACTTCAAACACATTTTATATAGTAGGTATGGTAGACTACGCACAAAGAAATCGTAAGATTAGGTAAAAAGCAAACACCAATCCCTCACATGACAACAGACTTCTCCATTCCACAAGGTTGCCAGAATTCCGAGTTTCAAAACCAGTATTTTATGTTACTTACCTTAAAATAGATCCACTTTTTCAAATAATTAATGTTTTGAAATACAGCTGAAAAGATTTTGATGATTAGCACACAGCATTAAGAGACATTTTTAAAATTAAGACATTTTGGTAGCAATGTTTCATCAACCATCCCCAAACAGGTATTTACTGAACTACTGCAAAACTTATTTTAAGGCTGACGTCAGCAAGATTCTGGCCATTTATAAAATCATGTCCCCATGCTAGCATAAATATTGATTTCCTGCTACTCATTCTATACTCCCTAAACTTCCTAATTTCTCAAAAGAGAAAGGGAACCTGATCCTCATAAAACTTAAATGGGGATTAGATCCATACATAGCAGCTGAGGACTTGGGCTGCAATGTCCAGTTGTCTTCTCATATTTTCCTAGACTCAAGTGAAAACATAATGCAGTTTCAAAATTTATCTGCATACTAGTAAGCGTGCAACTGGGAGCCTGTGGTAGAACAGAAAATGCTTTTGTTTATTTGCGCCTCTCTAGTAATTATAAACCAGTGGAGAAGAAAACAGCTCTGGCACAGATCTATCAGTAATAGTCTCTTTTTTTCCCATCTTAGGTGGTTTTTTGTTTTTTTTTTTTCCTATCTTCTTGGGATGCTCTAGGAACGGCAGGTGAGTGACCAAGAACAGCCCTGAATGCCAGCAAGTCCCCAGCTCTATTCCCATGCTTCAGCATGAGACTGCTGTACATTCTAGGATAGTTATTAGGCTAATATTGGTAAAACTAGTTATCAGCGTAACAAAACGTTAGCGTCGGGGGTCTGAGAGGTGCCTGTGTGGTGTTTCGACTCTGATCCTGAAAAAGGGCTGCAGCAGATGGGAAATGAGGAAATCTCCCAGCAAAGGGGAGCGCTGAGTGTTACCTGTGTGAGGGCAGGGGAGGCAGACGGGGCCTTGCATCACAGGGAGCACTCGGGAGCGGCGTGAGGCGTCTGCCTCTCGCTCTGCTGTGCAAAGGTTCCGGGTTTGAACAACTCTTCCGCTCGAGAGACTCGGCAGCGGGAGGAGGAGGATGAAGGCAGAGCGCCGCATGGCGCGG